>VZRE01000014.1:204171-264750 GCA_013396775.1 Cephalopterus ornatus | reverse complement strand
CAGTTTCCAGCACAAATCCAAACCATAGTTTCATACCAGCTACTGTGATGAAAAGTAACCAGCCCAGACAAAACCAGCATCCAGGATAAACTTGAGGGATGCAGAACAGATCATCCACGTGTGTAGTAGTAAGGTGAACAAGACCAGATACAGTCACAGGATCACAGAATGTGCTGAGTTGGAAGGGACCCACAAGGATCATCAAGTCCAGCTCCCAGCCCTGCACAGGACCATCCCCGACAGCCACACCCTGTGCCTGAGAGTATCATCTGAATGCTCCCTGAGCTCTAGCAGCCTTGGTGCTGTGATCACTGCCCTGGGGAGCCTGTTCAGTGCCCCACCACCCTCTGGGGGAAGGATCTTTTTCTAATATTGAACCTAAACCTGCCTTGACACAGCTTCAGGCCATTCCCTGGCATCCTGTCACTGGTCACCAGAGAGCAGAGATGAGTATAGAAAACAGCTCTGATATTGTAAAAAGCAGTCTACATATCACCCTAAATCTTATTTCTGGGATGGGATAGTTCAGCCCCCATCACTGTGTTTGTGAAGTCATGTGTGTGTGTGTGTATATTTTTAATGTATACATATTTTTATATATATATAAAGTTTGCAATACTGGAGGCATTTATTGGTTGCCATTTTGTCATCCAATCACTCACTATCAAGAGTTGCCTCTATAGTTCTTCACACTCAACTTTCAGTCTTGTCATCTTGGATGCTTTATTATCATCATCAAAACTGGTTGCTGTTTTAGCCATTCCCTTTTCCAGATCACTTGGGAATATGTGAGACTGAACATACTCACCCGTTTAAATATATTTCATCACTCTTTGAGCCTTGAGCCAAAACCACTGAGCAAATTACTGTTAATAACAACAAAGATCACAGGTATTGGTTTAAGAAGACATTTTATTTTTGTGTGCGAATAAAATAATAATATATATATTGCTTCACACCTTCCAAGAGCTGCATGAACCTGAAGTGATTGAACATCCAAACATCCCTGTGAGGTAGGCTGGAATAGGGGGCCAAGGTGGCAAAGTGGCTTGTGTATTAAAAGCAAAAAAGGGAGTGACTTCAGCAAGGAAAAACCTGGATCTCCAGAAGCGATGTGCTAACAGGTCATGCCCTCTGGAAGCTTCTTTTAATGCTCATTTGCAGGAGGGTTTAGATAGAGGAGGAATCCATCAAAATCACCTCCTCAAGGCAGTGGAAATGTTGCTGATACAAGGGCACTGACCCAGGAAAGCCTCCTCTTCTTACTCTGCCAAAATCCTGCAAGCATAAGAAGAGTCTTGTTATTTTGCTGAAGGGTAGCCTAAACGCAATCTCTAAAGCCTCAATACCTACTAGTTACCTTTCAAAGTAAATGTACAGCCTGCAGGTTTAAAAAGCTACATTTAGATGCCTCCACGGAAGGCCCCCCCAAGTGTGCTGCGTGTCCAGGTCTGTGCACATCCAGTCCACAAGAACTGTGGTCGCTGGCAAATTAATTGTACTACCACTAGTAAGAACATTTTTATTTAACTCACTCCAAAATAAAGATTGGGGATTTGATGTGGTTACTGAACACACAAGTCTGGTGCCATTTGAAGAGTTGTGGGGTATCTGATTGGCCTCCGGGCATCTTTTCCGAAAATGAATTTTTTTTCATGGGTTACCTCAGCCAGACACGTAGATATGGTTTAAATACTCCAAGGCACCCCAAATGCCACTAAACATCTCAATTTATCCTGCTGAATCAAGCTCTTCATGTCTAAATGCAAAGATTTCTTTTCAAGCAACTCAGTGAGTTGAATCCTGGAAAAAATATTCTGTTGTACTTCAGAATACCCTGTTGGCTTCAACTTCTAATGTCGCATTGATCAACTCAGCTGAAAATCTAACAGCCCATATAAGAGCTCTAATCCTGAACATTAACATCCAGCAGTGTCATATATGGGTATATTCATCCAAGAAAGAATATTTCTGTAGAAAAAATTACACCCAAGCCAAACTCTCGTTCCTTCCCCAGCCCCAGTTTTCCTTTGATTAGGCCTAACAGATGCTTATAGAGAAATATGATGCTGGAGATCTGCTGTCTGCTCCTAGCAGTCTATTTGCTGCCGGTAGGAATTGCTCCCTAAAGAGGATGAGCAGTCACAGAGGCTGAGGGTTCACATCATTCCTTTGTAAAATCTTCTAATTACAGGTTACTTCTGTTCCATTTATTTTCCTGATACATCCTAAGTGGGTGGTTCCTTAGCATCTTGATCTCCTGATAAGAAACCTCCCATTATTGGAATAACTTGGGTTACCTGAAACCACCAGCTGACTGAGGACCCCCATGTGCTGAATAAATGTTATAAAACCCCTTTCCTAGAGCCATCTCATCATTCTTTCTTCAATTTCTGGGAACCTTTAAGCCCTGGCCATTCTGTAAATAACAGGATGGGGAATACTGTAAAATGCAGAAATATGGATCTGAGCTCTCCTTTTATTTTAAACCAAGGTCTGTCCAGTCACATCAATGGTTGAGGATCTGCCTGAACATCATTGCTGGGATGAATTATGTCGTCACACTTGCCTTCTTTATCAGAAGATAAAGGAACCTCTCCTGTTTTGGCACTGAATTTTTTGTGTGTGACAGTCACTGCCACTGGCAATGATCATCTTGTGGCCATTAACGGAACGAAACTATTGCAAGAATTAATGCCTGAGCAATATGTTTTATTCTAAGCTAAAGAATAATCCCCAAAAGCATGCTATAAACCTTAAGGAAAGAAAAAACTGGCTATCAGGGAAACCCTAGACATTATTAAAAAGTGGTCTCCAAAATCAAAAGTGAAATGCACACCCAAGTCTCTACTCACTCACAAATTCACTCTTTACCTTTCTAAGAACTGAGCAGTGGTGTAAAGAAGATGAGAGATGGGACAAGAATGAGAAGCAGAGTTCTGTGAACATATTTCCCCTGTTAAATTTAAATTTTCCAGGCAATTTTAGAAATTAAAAGAACATAAGGAGGAGAAAACGTTTCCTCTTTCTGGTGAAAATACTGTGAAATATTTTTCTAACAATTTCTTGAAAAAACTTACTTTTTTTTTCCCCCCATGAAATTAAAAATAAAGTGAATTCTGGGAAAATGTTGACACCACCACCCTGCCCAACCCTTTTTATTGTACGTAACTTCCATCCAAATGAATTGTCTCCTTAAACACACATCAATATACACATGTTCATCCTCCCTCTGGGCTTTCTCACAAAGGGCTGCCCTGAAAGCCCCGGGGAGTTGTGCAGATTATTCAGAGAAACAGTGGATAAAACAGCAGGACCAAACAATTCCCTGTGATGCCCTTCAGACCCTGTGGCACTTACTTGGAGCAGCAGTTCAACAGCCCGTTGTGGCAGGTCCCCGTGGCAGCGAAGGTGGGTGGGCACGTCCCGGCACGGCAGAATTTTCCCTGGCTCCTGCACTCGGCAGTGTCAGCAAAAAGGGGATCTGCAGAACCTGTGAGCAGTGAAATGTGTTCAAAATCTCAGTTTTCAGCCTAAAACGATGAAGGGCAAATGTTCATTAAATGCTCACTAAAACAGATGCTCTCGAGCCAACCCACTGCACCATCACAATGGCATCAGATTTAGCCTGTCAGGTGATGGTTGCTTTTTCCCTCCTATGAACACACCTTTGCTTGCAAACCCTTCTGTTGTTTATAGGATTTATTTTGCTTCTCACCTGAAGTAGCCTGGAAGATGAGGAGGAAAACAGCGAAGAGCAGGTAGAGGATCTTCATGGCTGCTGGTCGCTTGTGGGCTGTGAGGTCCTGCAAAGTGCCAATGGTGGATGGAGTTGGCTTGAGGAAAGGCTGGGAAAGACATCCTCTATTTATAGGGCCTGTGGGATTGTGCAAGTGTGACCACTGAGTGCTTTGTCAATGAGTAACTGCAGTGAACCTTCTGGAAAGGGGCTGGTTATCCCCCTTATCGCGGGTGGCAGTGAACATGTTGCAATCCCCCAAGGGTGAATTTCCACTTAATGTGTCAGTTATATAATGTGACCATCAGCCAAGCCCCACTGAGCTGCACCAGTGTTTGAGGCTTTTGGAGACCTGTTTCCAACACAGGCACGGGGGTGGGCCCGGCAGTGGGCTTGGAAGTCAGTCACCATTGGAGTGGGGACCTGGCTTTGACCCTGGAGTCGTCACCCACTGACAATTCATGTAACATTTTGTCTCTGTCTTCCCATCCCCGTCACCAGGTGGATGATGCCAAAGGCAGAGGAAAGCATTGGGAAAGACACGAGATGATGCAACTGTTCTTTGTCACTTTTTAAACAGGCTCACCCACTGCAGAAGGGTGACACAATGATCTCTCCCTCCCTCCATCCTCACTTATTTCATAGAATCATAGAATGGTTTGGGTTGGAAGGGACCTTAAAGATCACCTAGTTCCAACTCCCTGCCATGGGTAGGGACACCCTCCACTGGACCAGGTTGCTCAGAGCCCCATCCAGCCTGGCATTCCATCCCACATCATTCCCCACTGCCCTACGTTCAGCCTTATGTCACAAATTCTGACCTCCTTGGACTCAGTTCCTGTTTGCCCAAATTAAAAACCTCAAGAGTTAGAGTTCTGACACTAATAGTCCTCTTTCATTTTGAAGAAAGTAAACTATTTCATACGCACGTATGAGTTTGTGATGCAATGCCAAATGTTTCCTCTCATATTGCCCCAAAACGGCAGGAGAATGGACTGATACCACGAGAATCTTGGCTGACATAATGCCCCCAAGTGCAACATCTTCTGGGGCTTCACTTCAGAGCATGATCCCCGTGGCTGAAAATTTTCTAAGAAGGGAATCAATGGAAAGAAGGTTCCTCTTCATGAAACCCTGGGCTTGTAGATGCCAAATGACCACAACATCTTTGCACCCGTGGGAATCTTCCCTTTCCCCGAACACTGTCAGACCCAAAAACAGGTTAAACTCTGTCACAGCCCAGGTGTCTCTGCAGTTCCTGCCTCTGACATTCTGGTTCAGTTGTTTGCTTCCTTATTGCCTCATTTATTATGTTGAACTCGGAGTTAATGATATTTTTGTTCTAAGAATTATTCGAAGGATGAAATCATTACCCATGTTTATGTTTAACCTCCGTGCTCACGGGCAGGCTCGGGCAGCTGAGAGAGCAGCAACAAGGTGAGTTACTGAAGTGTTTTTGCAGCAAACAACAGCAATATAAACACTGATTTCCCGCTTCCACCCATAAAATCTAATTAACCAAGAAATGTCAAGTGCTGGGGGTTTTTTGTTCTTTTTTTTTTTTTGTACCCTTGCCTTGGAAATTATCTTTTTTTCTTTGCCAGCAACTCTCCAGCTTTCTCCATTTCTAATGGAGAGGAGAGCTTATTTGTCACTTCTCTCTTTTCTCTTTCAGTGAGATGCCAGTGGGACCCTCTGAAGGACAGACAGACACTTCATCAGCAACACCAGGAAACAAAACCCTTTTGTTTTTATCAAGACCCACTGAAATGTGAATTTCCCCAACCTGCCTTTCTCACAGTCAGAAAACTGTTGTGATGTTTTGCAAATGGAAATGTGTTTTTTGAGCACTCATTGCTCCACAGGACGTCCATGTTAGGGAGGAGTCGTGCTTTTTCCCAAATAAAATCAAAGTGTGGCACTGGGGATGGTGGTGACCACTCTTTGTTATCACATGCAGCAGTGCTTTCATGGCTGTACTGTTTCCCACCCGTGGAAAGGAACAAATCCATTTTCAGAGACGCATTGTTTTAATTTCACTGATGCAAATTGCCGTAGCATTCAGATTTTACTGAACAGCCTCCTTTCTTGCTGAAGGAAAACAGCCCTCTAGGAAATAAGAAAGAAGTTTTTTACAGTGCGGGTGGTGAAACACTGGCACAGGTTGCCCAGAGAAGCTGTGGTTGCCCCATCCTGGAAGTGTCCAAGGCCAGGTTGGACGGGGCTTGGATCAACCTGAGATAGTGGAAGGTGTCCCTGCCCATGGCAGGGTGTGGAATGAGATGATCTTTAAGGTCCCTTCCAACCCAAACCATTCCAGGATTCTATGATTCCATGAAAGTGACCAACATTTCGGCCCTGCTAGCACAGGTAACCCGAAATCATTCAGAGCAACAGGAAAATTCCACGACTTTGACTTCTAGCAAGAGCAAAGACAGGTGCAAACTGGTTGCTTAAAAACCAGGTGAGACTTGTACAAAACCCCGCAGGAGCAGAGCAACTCATGCAGCACAGCAGTGACCTGGGGCTGGAACACAGCAGGGTGTGCCTGGTGCTGTGTCCCACGGTAGTCAGGGCCAGGATGGAGCCCTGGAAATCTCTGTTGAACATTAACTCCCAGACATGAACTGGGAACTCCAGGAGCTGCAGGTACCTACCCAGAGATATCAAGCTCTCTAAGCAAAGAGGAGTTAGGGGGACTTTGCAATCGAGTTTTGCTTCTCACCCAGAAGCAGTTTTTCAAAGGTGACATGGCAAGGAAAATCCAAAATGTTGAGTGGGGCCAGCCCTTGCAAGCAGCATTGTGCCTGATTTCTCAGTCTTCTGCAGGGCAGGTCTTTTCCTTCTCTTCTTCCCTTCTTGGTTGACAAACTACCCCCCATAATAGTTCACAATAACCTCCCTTCCGGTGCTATAGGTTTCAGTGCTTCATCCTGATTAATCATCAATAAATTAATGAACTGGGATAATATGTTCTTCAACTGTGCCTTTTGTCTGATGCTTCCAAGACTAAGCAAGCAAAATAAAATAACAGATTGAAATCTTACATTCAATTTATCATCATCACCAAGGCAATTTTAACAAATTCATTTGGGTTTTCTGTTGCTGCCTCGTGTCCCTTTACAGTTTTCTCTGTGATAAATCAGTGTCAATCTCATTTACAGCTCTTATCTTTGCAGTGTAAGGAATGGAATGTTTTTCTACCGCAGCTGATTGCAGATACTTCGTGGTAAGAGATGTGCACTCATTGCACCTCTGTCTGGACAGCTACAGGTGAAGCTGGTATCCAACCTGCTTCTCCATAGCATCTTACACTGCTTGGAATAAAGGCACATAGGCATATCCCACACAGTGCAGGGAAGGAGCAGCTCAGACCAATCAGTCTGCAAATCCGTGTGTTGTCTGGACCACTGCCACGTCTATTTATTAACTTGCCGTCCCATGGAGCATCTGAGAGGGGTAACTGAGAGCTGGGGATGTTCAGCCTGCAGAAGAGAAGGCTCCAGGGAGACCTTAGAGCCCCTTCCAGTGCCTAAAGGGGCTCCGAGAGGGACTTTGAAAAAGAGCCTGGAGTGACAAGACAAGGGGGAATGGCTTCAAACAGAAATAGGGTGTATTTAGATTAGATATTAGGAAGAAATTCTTCCCTGTGAGGGTGGTGAGGCCCTGGCACAAGTTGCCCAGAGAAGCTGTGGCTGCCCCATCCCTGGAAGTGTTCAAGGCCAGGCTGGACGGGAGCAACCTGGGATAGTGGAAGGTGTCCCTGCCCATGATGGGGTTGGAATGAGATGATCTTTAAGGTCCCTTCCAACCCAAACCATTCTATGATTCTATGATGCTGCTTCATCCATGAGGCTTTATTAGTGTAAATGCTCTAATAGATACACTTTGCTTTTGTGCAAAACGTTCCCCCACGTGACTTGTCAGTAAAGTGGTTTATGCCATTTCAAATGGGTTAAGTGGGTGCACAAGGCACATTTTTACCTCTGTTTTTCCATCAGTCCTAACAGCTACATTGGTCCCCTATAAAAGAAACATCTTAGACCTTTTAGAGGAAGAGAAGTACAGCAGATCAGTTAATGAATCCTGGCGTGTGAGACAGTTCCTAGTGTCACTGAAGAGGCACAAGAGGAGGCCCCTGTGCACGTAAGGTTCAGGGATGCTGCAATGCTGAGGTCTGGGGACCTGGTCAGTTATTAACCTTTCCCTTGGTTGCTTTGATCTCGATTTCATTTGCCCTCGCACTGCAATCCAGACAGTGAGTCAACATTAAACAGACTTTTAAATGGGAGCACTGGAAATCAGCATGGAGAAATGTACTGCCCTCTGCACTTGTGAGCTAAGGGAGAATTCCTCTGTGAGGGTGAGAAGGAATAGTAATCAGAGTTTAAGAGTTAGGTGGGATACAGGATTTTCTGTATGTAATGGAGAAAAAAACTAGTGCTTCTCTGGTCCTGCACTATGAGTCTCCCAATCTGTCACACAGCCCTAATCCTGCTGGAGAGATGCTTTTCCTGGAAGGGGCTGAGGCTTCTGTGGGGATGGCGTCCTATGGAATAGCACAGAAGCCTTAAATTTAAGATATCTGGTGCAGCTGATGACAAACTAAAACACCTGAAGTGTTTTTATAGACAGTGAGCAATATCTAAATGCTTCCCTCTGTGCATCAGCTAAATGTCTACTATGGTGTATTGGGTAGGTTTCTGTTTATTTTGGCACCACCATCATAAAAAATATAATCACTGGAGCTCCACTGGCTCATGTTAGGTAGGAAGTTGCCAGTGCTGCAGCCACAAGAATTAGATTCATCACTGGTAGGACTTGATTTTGCCATTTTGACTAGAAGTATGCATTTAAAGCTGCACATGCACATGGTTATTTAGGAAAGCATATCTATATCTATATATATAATATATATATATATATATAAAATCAGGTCAGTGCGGCATTGACCTTCCCCTGTATGTACATCCTCTTTATCCTACTGCTAGCAATTTTTCCTGTGCCATAAATTATTTGGGGTCCAAACATATATTTTCTGCACAAATCAGCGTCCTGATTGAAGTTGCACAGGTTTTCCTCACAGTCTCTGCTTGGGTGCCACTGTCACGTAAGAAAATCACCGTGATTAAAAGCTTGTGAGTGACATCTAAATCCCACTTTGGAAATTAAGCATTGCAGATCTCTACTTGCACAGATGACACACAGTGAGGGATAATATTAAAAGAAAGTGTATATAACTAGTTTAATAAACAAAATATGTCCACAGAGTTATAAGAGATTACTTGAAATACCATATCATAGAATCATATGATGGTTTGGTTTGGAAGGGACCTTAAAGAACATCTCATTCCAACCCTCTGCCATGGGCAGAGACACGACCCTCTACACCAGGTTTCTTAAAGCCCTATTCAACCTAGACTTAAAATCCCTTAAAGAACAAAGACAACAAACCATCTGGAGGACTCCATTAAAATAAATACCTAGTTACTTTAATTTACTGAGTTACTTCATTTCACAGAATAACAGAATCACAGAATGTGCTGACTGGAAAGGACACACAAGGCCATTGAATCCAACCCTTAGCCCTGCACAGGACCATCCCCAAGAATCACAACACGTGCCTGAGAGTATCATCCAGATGCTTCTCTGTCAGCCTTGGTGCTGTGCCCACTGCCCTGGGGAGCCTGGTCAGTGCCCAACCACCCTCTGGGGGAACAACCTGTTCCTGATATCCAACCTCACCCTCCCGTGGCACAGCTCCAGCCCATTCCCTGGGTTCTGTCACTGGTCACCCAAAACAGAGCTCAGTGCCTGCCCCTCCTCTTCCCCTCAGGAGGAATTTGTAACTGGAGTGAGCTCTCCCCTCAGTCTCCTCTTCTCCAGCTGAACACACCAAGTGCCCTCAGCTGCTCCCCACATGGCTTCCCCTCAAGGCCCTTCACCATCTCTGTTCCCTCCTTTGGATGCTCTCTAATGGCTTAATAATTTTCTTACATTGCGGTGCCCCAAACTGCCCCAATATCGCAGGTGGAGCCACCGCAGGGCAGAGCAGAGAGGGACAATCCCCTCCCTGGCCCGGCTGGTGATGCTGGGCCTGATGCCCCCCAGGACAGGGTTGGCCCTCCTGGCTCTGCCAAGGGCACTGCTGACTCCTGTCCAACTTGGCCCCTTGGAAAGCAGCTCTGAGGTCGATATCACAGGCAAACCCCAGTTGTGCAAGCCATGACGTAGTCAAACACATCATCAGTGCATTGTGTAATGCAGGGGATGGAGGAGTGAGTGGAATTTGCTTACTCCCACCCAGTGGGCTCCGAGTGCTGGGGATGGGAAGAGAAGGGGCAGTGCCTGCCTGGGGACTAAGAGCTTTTCCCTTGTGCCTACATCACCTAAATGTTTGCTTCCCAGGTTCTAGTTTAAGACAAGTTTCAGTTAATTTTATTGCTGGAGCTGCACCCTTTGTATGTTGAAAACTCCTCCATATGTGACTGTACCATTTCTTAGGGGTCACATACAGGACACTGAATGTCTCCTTGGTATCTGGCATCCATTAAATATCTCCTTGAGATAAGTGGGGAGGCCCTGGCACAAGTTGCCCAGGGAAGCTGTGGCTGCCCCATCCCTGGAAGTGTCCAAGGCCAGGTTGGATGGGGCTTGGAGCAGCCTGGGGTAGTGGAAGGTATCCCTGTCCATGGAATTAGGATTGGAACTAGTTGATCTTTAAGGTCCCTTCCAGTATAAACCAGTTTGTGATTTTATGATCTATCGAAGATTCCTCTGGGAGCACCATGTAAATCTGTTCTCTTGCCTCTGTCCTTATTTCGTCTCTCCATCCATGGATGTTGTTTCTTCACCGTGTTTGTCCCTGTGCTGGGGGATGAGGCTTTCTCCAGCCTTAGCTGGGGGCAGGAATGACATTGCAGCACATGCAGAGTCCATCATGGAAGAATCCCTCAAAAGGACAGGCAAGTCACTGAGTTAATTTTTTATCTCCCTCCCTTTTTCACAGGCACATCAATAGGGCATAAACCAACCTGACTTTCATCTGTTGAAGCTGACAAAACATTCAAGATGATTTTCTGTGACCCACCCCCAAGAGGGTCACTTCCAGCCCTCTGCGTAAAGGTCTCCGCAGAGCCACCCACGCCTAATAGTTCCTGCTCCCCTGTGCATGACTTTGCTGGGAAACCAGGTCCTTAATGTCAGCACCTCAATCCCCCCTCCAAGGATGGGATTCCTCCTGGGTAATGAGCCAGACACTTTCAGGAAATTGACCTTTGGAAAGGCCAAGACTTGCTGGCAGCATTAAGGATTGCGTTTCTCAGGAGTCCTCTCTACACTTTTCATGCCCACGCCTTTGCTGGGGGTGTAAAACCCTCAGCCCATCTCCGCCCTCTGCCCTCTTCACCCCCTACCCCATCTCCAGCCCTTCAGAGGGACAGTGAGGATGGTTTTGTGGGTGTTGGTGCAAAGCATGTAAGTAAAAGTTTGGCCTTGGTAAGAGATTATAAAAATATAGCAATGAGACAAACTCCTTATCAGTGCAAAAACACGTCACCTCTTCACAACAAGCTCCATGGATTGCTGCTCCTTAGGTAGGAACTCCAAGGCAGAGTTCTCTGAGATGGCCAGTCACATCAACTGAAGCTGACTGAGAATAGGTACAAAATTATCCTTAAAATCTGAGCTTTCTTTTCTAACTCCTTCTGTTGGACTGAGGAGGCAGAAGGAAAGACGGTGAAGAGGGAAATCTGCAGCTCGCCAGAATTTCTTTTGGCACAGCTTCCTGTGAGCTGATGGAGTCTGGTGATGGGTGACAGTGGAGCCAGTCCAACAGGGGGTGGAGGAGTTTGCCAGAGGAAAGATGGGAAGGACAGTTGTGTCAATCATGGAACTAAACATGACCGGCACCGTTCCTGGGGTGTTCACCTGGAGAAGAGAAGGCTCCAGGGAGACCTTACAGCCCCTTCCAGTACCTAAAGGGGCTCCAAGAGAGCTGGAGAGGGACTTGGGACAAGGGATTGGAGGGACAGGACAAGGGGAAATGGCTTCACACTGACAGACAGTGGGGTTAGATGGGATATTGGGAAGGAATTCTTCCCTGTGAGGGTGGGGAGGCCCTACCACAGGTTGCCCAGAGAAGCTGTGGCCGCCCCTGGATCCCTGGAAGTATCCAAGGCCTGGTTGGACGGGGCTTGGAGCCACCTGGGATAGTGGAAGGTGTCCCATGACAGAGGGGTGAAATGACATGATCTTTAAGGTCCTTTCCAATGGCTGGCCACATCCATACTGTTAAACTCTTTCACCCTCCAGGACAAGGTGGCTGCGTTAGAACTATCTACAGGGAATCATTCCTAGCTCATGCCAAGCCCCACCCGTGCCCAGGGACAGTTTGGGTTGGTGCCAGTTGGCCTGTGCCCAAACTGTGCCCAGGTGAGCTGATATTATAGAGCCATTTCTCTACTTGCCCCTACAGTGTTTCACTTGCCAACATGGACGTGGTGCTGCCTCATGAAGTTTTGCTATGGATGTCATTGCAGGATCACTCTCTCCTTCCCCTCCACTCAATCCTCCTGCCCCAGAACACTCAGCAGTTACGGTGGTACATTATTTGGACCTAAAGCTGTTTCAATCACACCAAAAGTCATTGAAATCTCTGGCTCTTCTCCTGCAAACTGATTGGTCCTTTGGATTACAGCAGTTCTGTATCCGATCAGCCGTTTCCCCTGCATTAACGACATAGGTCTCGGGCAGTCATTTAGTTGCAAGAGCAGTTTTGAGTACAGGAATACGATCTAAAATCTTGGAAGCATAAAGGAAGGAAGGCACCAGGCAAGTTGCGGGACCAAATCCCATTTGCAGACAGCTCCTGTTCTTACATGAAAGACGAAATCCCAGGGAAAAGTTCAGGCAAAGGAAAGAAAATTTGGTTGATTTTCCTTGCTCTAAAGACTAAGAGCAGTATCATTCTTCTATCAAACTTGGGAGATGGGGAATGACGTGCTGAGCAGGGTCATATCCTCCAGCTTCATTTTCCCAGTCTCTTTCTCGTGAGAAATTCCCATCGTGACTTTTTCACTGCAAACATAAGGTATAAGAAGTGTCTAGAATGCTGTTGGGGCTTTGAAAACGCAATGAACTGTGACGGAGCAGGGAATAGCCCTAGAAGGACAGGTACCAACAAACTGATGAGCTCTGACTTGTATTCATTTAGACATTTATTCATTTAAAAAATCCACTCTTGATTGCATCTCACTATCAGCATTGGTGTCTGCTCACAAAGCTGGCCCTTGCGCTTTGTACAGGTCCTGGGGTTGGTTCTGAAATTCACCCAATTCCTAAGGAGACAACCTGAAAATCACTCAGGAGTATATCCCGGGTCTGCAGCTGGAAAAACAAGTGAAAAATAGCAAAGAGAGTTTACAGGAAAATCATTATGAATTAAGGTCTGAAACCTGCCAACACGAAGAGGTTTGAAGATTTTCAGGTTTGGGGACTGCAACAGAGATAGAGATAAGAGATTGCTTTGAGCCCTTTTTATTGATGTTTTGCGCTGAAAAAAATCCAAAGAAGTATTTGTCTCTCGAGGATTCTTGGCTGATAATTCATCTCATACTGGTTTGTGGCCTGATTTCAAAGATACCAGTGTTCTGACATCCCTCTGCCTCCTGACTGCAGCGAAAGATAAATATCAGCCACATGCTGTCACCAAAATGTACACTGGGAAAGAAACAACCCCCAGCTCTCTGCTGGGGCATTCTTGACCTCACATTGTAACATAACAGAGCAATGTCCTGTTGGGCCATCCATGCCTTGACCTTTCTGACCTCACTGGTATTGTCTTCCTTCACATCCTCCCATGGCAGCAAGGTTGACAAGTTTGCTGTCTGCAAATGTCAGGATATCTTTCTTGGGTTGCAACTGTGAGTCCAGTGTCACAGTCTAGGTTATTTTTCCCTAGATTCATTATCTCAGTGTATTTCCATCATCTATTTGCCCAGTCACTCCATTTTATTAAGTTTCCTGCTGTTGACATGGCTTTTAAATACCTTAAATAAAATTGCAAACCTGAATGTTTCATTCTTTGGGGTTTTTTTCCCCATCCAGTTGATGAAGATATTTACAAAAATTCCCCACATTGAAGACTGGGGCACCCAATGGATGACTGGCAATCACGGCCCTGGCACCCCCATCCTACTCCACACTAAGGCAGGACTGGGACGTAGATGTAAATAGGGAAAGGAATGAGACCACCAAGGAGAGGCTTGACCAGATAAAATGCCCATCACCATCTTGTCAACCAACCCAGAGCACTGAGTGCCACATCCAGTCGTTCCTTGAACACCTCCAGGGATGGGGACTCCACCACCTGACAGTCTGTGCCAATGCTTGACAACCCTTCCAGTGAAGAAATTCTTCCTGATGTCCAAATATTAACAGACTTCTCCATCACTTCTCCAGTAGCCACTTCATTGGTGATTCACATATGAGGGAAAAAGAGGCTGAAGACCTTTAATTGGTGCCAGTGCCTGGGAATTAGTCTCACTCCACAAACAGGAGGACCTACAAGTTGCTCAGAGAGGTTGTGGAGTCTCCCTCACCAGAGATATTCAAGAACCATCTGGAGACCATCCCATGCCATGTGCTCTGGGATGACCCTGCTGGAGCAGGGAGGTTGGACCAGATGACCCACTGTGGTCCCTTCCAACCTGACCCATTCTGTGTTTCTGTGATCTTTATCCCTAAGAAGCTCCAGCAACGCAAAAGTGACCTTTCCTTGGTCACTGACAGAGAGATGTGACCTGGTCCTCAGCTTGGACGCTGAGACTTGAGTCAACCGCTTGAAGCCAAATGAAAATGAAACTTCAGCTTCCAGCACAGTCATGGGGTTGTGCCGGAATAGAGCACAGCCTGGTGACACAAGAGTGGCACAGTTGCTTTTACAGCCAGAAAAAATCCTTGCTGCTTGACAAAAGATAGGTCAACTTTCTGTAATCATTTTCACCAGACACAAGAAGTCCAGAGTTGGACCCAATCTGGCTCTGTGTGCAGAGGTCCCAGCTCAGGAGAGCTGGGCTTGGTGCTCTCAGGGTTCACATCCTCCTCTGGTCAAGCTACCTGTATGTCAATATTTAGAATAAACTACTTTGTACAACAGACCTCAATAGGACTAATCACAATTTCCTAAGAACTGGAAATAAAGTTTTATGTGAAAGAGTATTTGTTGCTGAGATTTACAGCTTTTTGGAATGTTTTAAGCCTTTCTCCCTCACATTTCCCCATTGGATATGGCCTCAAAGATTTCCTTGGTTATGCAAGACAGAGTGTTTTAACTAGAAACATTCAGAGCGTCTCTAGATTATGAAATAACTTGGCTATTAAGTAACCTATGACAACTTGCCTTGCGTGGGAGACATCAAGTTGTACTCTCTGTTAAACTGTCCCTTTGATTAAACCTCATCACCAGTCAGATCTTCATAGAATCACAGAATCATAGAATTATTTGGGTTGGAAAGGAACCTTGAAGATCATCTAATTCCAATCCCTTTGCCATGGCATGGGATACCTTCTTCCTTAGATTGTGACTCAAGTAGCTCCGGCTTTAAAAAAAAAAGGCTTTAAAAAGTCAGAAGAGTTCAGCCCATTGAAAAGTGAGAATAATTGTAAATTCAGCATTTTTTTGTGAAATGTAAAATACTGCTCCCATTGGCTGGAAGTGAAAATAATACTTCTAATGAAAAGTATGCCAGAATGATACTTCTTACCAAATATCATTCTTTCAAGAGTGTGCCAGTACTCCCAGGAACAGCATCTAGAAAATTGTACTATATTGTTTTTTTCAGCTGCGGAAGGCCTGCAAAAAGAAACACCCGGGTTTCTTTCCGTTCTGAGAAGCCAAAGAGACAAAAAATCACATTATGGAGAAAGAGTGGTGGTACAAACCCTGCCCAGCAATATGCAGCTGAGAGAATGCACTCACACACACAGGGTTTGGCAGGTACAGATTCCAGCTGCAGCGTTTTCCCCACGTTACAGCTGTGTGTGTTTGATCCACAGTAAGGAGACATCTCAACAGCCTTTGAGTGCTTCCCTTGTTTCTTTGTTTTCGGAAGAGCCGAGGACATTGGGCTTAGTGACCTTGGAGGTCTTTTTCGACTTGAACGGTTCTGTGATTCTGTGGTGTTAAAAACAGCGAGGTGGCGACATCTCGAGGTCAACCACCGAGGGAACCTGTGCTCACTCCACACATCAGTGACACATCAGCACCGTAGGGACATGGGATGAGGGCTCTTAGGTCTGCATTCATCAAATAAGTGGGAATGGGAGTCATGGAAGAACATGCACTTCAGAGTTTTTTGGCAGTGGAAGCATCCTGAGGCCTTGCCTGCCTTGGTTCATCAGCCTTCCCTGCCTTCTGTCTGTGTCTGTGATTCCCAGGCAACGCCAGGCTTAGGGCATTCCCAGAGCTCTCTGGAGCTGTGATGCCCAGCTGAGGGATAGTCTGAGCCCAGGGGATGTCTATTTTCCCCTCGGTCCCCATCTCCCAAAACACTTGTGGATGGTGCCAGGCAAGCTATGGGCACAAAGGGGGCCTTCCAGAGCTGTGCAATCCAACAGGACAGTCTGTGTCCAGGAAGATTGGACTCCTTCACTTTCAGGCCAGCAGCATCACCAAAGCCACCATGCAATCCCACTGCCCATAAATTCATGGAAATTTCCTTTTTATTTAGCTAAACAAACCCATTACGAGTGTTCAATCTACCAGATACCTGTAGCTGATCTTCCTCACTGGCTAAATCACTACACAGAACCCAAGAACCATTTGGGTTGGAAAAGCCCTCCAAGATCATCGAGTCAAACCATTAACTCAGCACTGCCAAGCCCACCACTCACCCATGTCCCCAGGTGACACATTTTTTGAACATTTCCAGGGATGGTGACTCAATTACTGCTCTGGGCAGCCTGTTCCAATGCCTGAACACCCTTCCAGTGAAGAAGTTGCTCCTAATATCCAATCAAAGCCTCCCCTGGTGCTACTTGAGGCTGTTTCCTCTCATCCTGTCATTTGCTCCTTGGGAGCAGAGACCGACCCCCCCCTGGCTCCACCCTCCTGTCAGGGAGTTGTAGAGAGTGAGAAGGTCCCCCCTTGAGCCTCCTTTTCTTGAGACTGAACAATCTTGAGCTTCTCAAGGTGTTAGTCCAGTGCTGTGTTCAGATGTCACCATTCAGCTGTTGTCCAAAACATCTGGAATGCCTGATTTTGAGGGATGTGTGGCCTCAAGGCTGCCCTGTTCAGTGAGTCACAATTTGTGTTTTAACAGAGTTTTAGATGGGGAATGTGGGACTTTGCTTCCTGCTAAATGCCTGATCCTGGCACAGAAGTAGCAGCCTGGATCTGCTATTGGAAAATGAACCCATGAATCCCTGGTTGTAGGTACAGCTGGAGAAAATATTCTTCTTTTCCCCCCTCCTCTTTTCTTGCCTTTCTCATCTCTCCATTGTCTTTCCTCATTGTGCCTCCTGTTTATGTATTTTAAAATTCACCTTTAAAGAGTCCTTAAAAGAGTTCAACTACTTTTAGTGAATTGTAACTCATAAAAGGTTATTCTCATAGATTCAAAGCCTCCTTTTTTTTCCAGCCCTCTATCCCCTCTGTCCATCTCGCCATTGGAAATCAGGAAGAGAGTAAGCAGAGAGTTAAAGATCTTATGGCTTAGTTTTAGTTCCCCACAGCCAGGTGTTTCCACAGAATTAACAAAAAAACCCACTGATATAATGAAGCAAGCCCAACAAGAGCCACAGAGGTGGTGGGGGACTTGGATACTTGGGATGTGAGGAGAAGTGGAAAGAAATTGGGATTATTCAGTCTGAGGAGGAACAAGCAAAGGGATCTTATCCCACCTAAGAGAAGGGTGCAGAGCAGATGGACCTGGACTTTTCTCGGAGTGCACAGGGATAAGATGCGGGGCAGAAAACACAAATGGCACCGAGAGAACGTGTTGCTGCGATGTGCCAGGCTCACAGGAGCCAGTGTTGCTATGGATAACGTGCCCTGCTATGGATCAGGAGATTGCAGGCTGGGCTTTCTGTCCAGAAAGTCTCTGTCTGGAGTCAGACACCCTTGACCTTCCAAACAGAGTCTGGAACCAGAAGAAGTGATACCAAGACAAGAAGCCACATCTGGGATATCCACTAATCCTGTCACCTTTGCAAACATAGGATAAGGGAAGGGTGGAGTTATCCAGATACTTCAGACACCGGTCCAGCAAGGAAAGACCACTCTGCCATGGCTCATCTACTGCCCTTCACCAGGGCTGCGGGCAACAGAGTGGGAGGGCAAAAACAATTGCTCCTGAGGTGCCCATCTCGCATTACTCAGGTGGGCCGTGCTGACCCCGGTGTGATTTGAACACACAGCCTTCTGATCTGGAGTCAGACGCGCTGCCATTGCGCCACGAGGTCAGGGATGGGATATTGTCCACCCAAACATCATCCTAGACTTTGAGGCACGGGGAATTTCAATTCACCTGACATAGGAGTGGAACCATCTTTGCCTGTTGTCTCATTGAACAAAGAGGGCTCTAAATGAGATACTTCACAGGAAGAAGGCCAAAAATGACCACTTCCCAGAGCAGCCCTGCAGAGCCTCTCCTAGGAGAAACAGGCACCTGGGCATGCTGTCTCCAGAGGGACAAGAGGGATGGTATCCCAGCACCTCCCTGGGGAAAGAGGCCCCATTCACCTGGAAGATGGATCCACGTTAAGCCCTGTGGCAGGAGGGACCCTCGTGCCTTTCACACAGCCTGACTGGGGTCACCTTCCCAGGTGATGGATGGAGTCTGCTGTGAGGTCATCTGCCCCCACATATCCTGGATCCATGCAGTTCACTCTGCCCCTCTGCCCCATCCCTCCCTGGGCTCTCACTCTCCAGCTGGGTCACCGATGCTGTGATGGGTGTCTGCTGTGGTTTGCCTCATGAGGAAGCTGAAGGAAGTGAAGGCTTCCTCTGAAAAGTAAAGAATCTCCTAACTGCAGGCTCAGTCAGTCCTGGGAGACCTGGACTTGTCTTCACGCAACGTTTTCCTGGAAGGGTGGTATAGTCAGTCCAGAGGATTACTGGAAGGTTTGAGGACAATGATTTGGTACAAAATGATGGAAATAGAGAGATGAACAGTATGAGGAAGAGTTTTTCCAAGAAAAGAGTAAAAAGGAGGAGTTGGGTCAGTCTCAACTTAAGAGCCCAAATAAAGACTATGAAAGGAATGTTCCTGAAAACCCATGCTTGAATGGAGGAAGGATATGATGATGACTGGAAACAGGGAACATGGGTTTACCAAGGACAGAACACTCTCAGACAATATAATGGATTACTTTAAAGAGATTTCTTCCTTGGACATCAAGAGGACAACAAGCAGCATCGTTTATCTTGGCTTTGGTTTAACCTCTGATGGGGTCTCGCAGACATGTCACTGCAGCAGGACACAGACACAGAGCAGCCGAGCTGAACCCAAAGGCAAAGACCAAAGGTGTTGGGGTCAGTTGGAGTAGTAGTCAGGCAGCCCAGCTGATGTCCTTCCCTGCCTGATGCTGCACTGGGTGTTGGTTGGGGTCTGTGGTGGGCACAGAGGAGGTTCCACAGGAGAAGGACATGGCCAGCCTGATGGGGACATGGGAATGACAATGGGACAGGGCCAGTGGCGCAATGGACAACGCGCCTGACTACGGATCAGGAGATTGCAGGTTCGACTCCTGCCTGGCTCGACACTTTTAGCCCAGGGAACTTCCTTCTGTTCCCTCCACCTGGACCTTCCTTCTCCTGCCCATCATCCCTCCTCCCAGGCCTTCTGCAGGGCAAAGTGCTGGGCTGTCCTCTTGCCCTGCAGGAAGGAAATAGTGACTCCAGACCTCGTGGGCCTCCAAAAGGGGCCCAGTGGGGTCATCAGGTGGGACCAGAGGCTGGGGACCGTGGCACAATGCACTGTGGGCATGCCTGACTATTGATCAGAAGACTGCTGGTTCAACTCCTGCCTGGCTCGCCCTGAAACTGCCTGGTGGTTGTGGAGGTGACAAAGAACGGCTGTCCTCCTGACTTCCTTACCCTTCCAGGCTTTTTGTCCATCTCTCTGGTATCAGCATCCCAGAAGCATCATTTTGTGACATCAAAGCTGTGAGCAGGGCACTGCTTCCAGAGCAGAACTTTACAAGGCACTGACAAACAGCAGCAAGACCAATGTGAACCTCAAAGGGGGCTGGGGACCAGAGCACATGAGATGACAGGACAGTCTGGACGTGTTGTGTCTGTCCAGCCTGTAGGGCAGCAGTTCAGGAAACGTCTGTGTTCTGGCTGTGGTGTGGGTCCCAGCTCTGACCCTTTTGGAGGCCCACGAGGTCTGGAGTCACTATTTCCTTCCTGCAGGGCAAGAGGACAGCCCAGCACTTTGCCCTGCAGAAGGCCTGGGAGGAGGGATGATGGGCAGGAGAAGGAAGGTCCAGGTGGAGGGAACAGAAGGAAGTTCCCTGGGCTAAAAGTGTCGAGCCAGGCAGGAGTCGAACCTGCAATCTCCTGATCCGTAGTCAGGCGCGTTGTCCATTGCGCCACTGGCCCTGTCCCATTGTCATTCCCATGTCCCCATCAGGCTGGCCATGCCCTTCTCCTGTGGAACCTCCTCTGTGCCCACCACAGACCCCAACCAACACCCAGTGCAGCATCAGGCAGGGAAGGACATCAGCTGGGCTGCCTGACTACTACCCCAACTGACCCCAACACCTTTGGTCTTTGCCTTTGGGTTCAGCTCGGCTGCTCTGTGTCTGTGTCCTGCTGCAGTGACATGTCTGCGAGACCCCATCAGAGGTCAAACCAAAGCCAAGTTAAATTATATTCCTTGGTATTCTCTTGACTGTCATGGAAATCATCTCTTCAATGAAACCTATCACTCTAATCAAGAGTGTTCTGTCCTTGGTCAATCCGTGGTCACTCTTTCCAGTCATTTTCACATGCTTTTATTTAGGAATGGCTTTCTGTAGTATTGCTTCCATAGTCTTCATGTGGGCCCTGAGCTGAGGTTGCCCAACCTAGAGCTCTCTAGTTGATCTTTCTTAATCTTCTTGAAAAAAACTTCTCATGTTATTCATCAAAGACTTGTCCCGTTTTCCATAATCCTACACTGAGTAAATACTCTTTACTCACCTCAAGAAATCCCCTGTAGTGACTGTACCACCCCATGTTACCCTGACTGAGCCTGCAGTAAAAAAGCTTCCTGCATTTTTTCTGAGGAAAACTTCACCTTCTTCATGAGGCAAATCGTGGCAGACGTCCACCACGATACCTCCCTGCTTAGGCCTCTATTTGGATCATGACCCATAACTTCCCTCTGGCACAGCTCCTGGCTCAAAGGCAAGCTCTGGGCATTGTGTTCCTCACACAGCCCATGCCAGAGGTGCCCCCCTAGAGCTGCCTAGTGCCACTCCCACAGAGAAGCCCCCCCAGAAAAAACAGGGAGGCGTTGGTGGTGCCCCAGGTCTGACCCCGGTGTGATTTGAACACACAACCTTCTGATCTGGAGTCAGACGCGCTGCCCTTGCGCCACGAGGTCGGGGTGAAGAGATCCCGAGGCTGTGTGCTGGGAATGTCCCTTCCATGGGGACCACCCCAGGGAGATCAGACACCCCAGGAGCAGGGCTGTAGCTATGGAGGGGAAGGGGCAACCTGAGGGGAGGGTGGTTCGAGGTCTGGCTGCAGAGATAGGTCCAGGCTGCAGGATGAGCGTGCAGGGTGGGATGAGGGGACCTACAGGATCAAGTGCAGGCAGGAACCAGGCTCAGGGATGCTGCAAAGGAGGATGGTGGCCCCGGGGGGGGACCACAGGACAACCCGAGGTGGGCTTTGGTACCCAGAAATAGCCATGGACAGTGTTTAGAGCAAAACATCCATGGGCTCAGTCCAGTTACAGCTCCTGATGTCCTGCCCCAGCCACAACCCTACGTTAGCTGGAAATGGCAGCTGGGCTTTCTGCAAGGAAGAAAAGATGCCCCACCAGTGCAGGCAAGCCCGACCACCAGCTCTGGCTGCCCAGTCCTTTCCTCAAGGGTGATTACTGCAAGGTTGTCATGGATAAGGGTGTCAAAGAGGAGGTAGAACCTTCCTCCCTCTTCTCCAGCTCCACCCCCACCCCAGCATGCTGGAGACAGTCTGCTGGGTACCAAGGTGGCTGAGGAGGGACACAGTGGGGACACAATACAGGTAAGGGCTGGGAAAAGCTGTGCAACAGAGAAAGAACCTGCAGATTCCTGCCTGGCTCAACCTAATCCTTCCCACAGCCTGGCCAGAGAAGAGGTCTCAGTATTACTACACTTACAGAATTGTTTAAAGTTATAGAAATGTTATAAAATTGTATGAAGTTAGAAAAAAGTTAACTTCATAGTTATACACTTACCCTGAATGTAAGAGACTCCCTCCAGTCCCTAAAATTGTCTGAAACCAAAAATCCACCCCTGCTCTCCAAGCATATTAATAACGGCCACACATTTACTCTGTGGATTATCGATGCTGAAGATGGAGCAAAGAGGCATTTCCTCTTGCTTTTACCTTTCCAGCTGAGCAAATCCTGCCCAACAAGGTCCCTTGTCCACCAGCAGCTCTTCCCACAAGAGGGAGCCAGGAACCAGCACATGGGCTCCACAAGCTGTAAGTCAGGCTGGAGATGCATTTTGCTTACTAAAGGACCCTCCATTGCTAGGCAAGACTGGACAATCAGCTTTTTTCCTTCCTGGAAATACGGAGTTTTTTCCCCAAAGCCCATATTTTTTTTTTTTTGCTATGAGTCCCAGTGGTCGCTATTAGACTTTCCCCACCACGGTTTTCCCTGCTGACCGCCCCCGGTGGCACCTCTCCTCATCCAGCCCACTCTGGTATTTGCTTAATTTCCAACTGCATGACATAATAGCTAAGATGCCGCTGCCTAAATTCAGGTATCTAGTGTTGTGGTATGGGATGTGCTGCCTGGCCTCTATTTGTCCCTTCTGAGTATCCCACAGACTCTGTTCCCTGTAATACCTTGTATGCAGCAGGATATCTGTTACTGTATTACGTTCAGGCAACTGAATCCTGCCTGAGGGTGGGAGTCAGCTCAAAGATGTGGACATTTAAAGTAGGTGTCTCCACACAAGAGATGTATTGCTGTGTTAGACTGTTGGGCCATAAAATGCTTTGAAGAGGTGCAGAAGACCTTTTTGGGCACTTGGCTTTGCTGTGTTCATTTCTATTTTTAAGCAGAATATAGTGTTGTCTGGTATTAGTTTGACAGAAAACTGAAATTTCCAAATTTCCCAGCAGAACACCCCATTTCCAGCCAGTGCCCCTTTCCAGCTCCTTACAATGTTATAAATAAGAACAGAAGGCTCTGGGGAGACCTTAGAGCCCCTTCCAGCGCCTAAAGAGGCTCCAAGAGAGCTAGAGAGGGACTTTGGACAAGGGCCTGGAGGGACAGGACAAGGGGGAATGGTCTTAAACTGAAGGAGGGAAGGTTTAGATCAGATAATAGGAAGAAATTCTTGGCTGTGAGGGTGGTGAGGACCTGGCACAGGTTGCCCAGAGAAGCTGTGGCTGCCCCATCCCTGGAAGTGTCCAAGGCCAGGTTGGACAGGGCTTGGAGCGACCTGGGATAGCAGAAGGTATCCCTGCCCATGGCAGGGGCTTGGAACGAGATGATCTTTAAGGTCCCTTCCAACCCAAACCATTCCATGTTTCTATGACTCTGTGACTGTCTATCCCTCAGACACACCCCTCAAATGGGATGGAAGTCTCCTCTGAAAGTCCCAGTATCTCCACTGACTCTAAGGGAAAACTAGAAGATTACATTACATCAGATATCTGGGGTAGGTTTCATCCCACATCTTCTGGAGGCTGATGAGTGAGAAAGCTGGATTCCTGCTCCAGTCTGACGAAGTGCAATGTCAGATGCTGTCTGAGAGCTGAGATGAATGTCTCAGCCAGGATCTCCCTGGCTTCAGTGGGAACCTGAGCCAACTGAAGGTTTCTTGGCAAGGTCTTTGGTTCACCCCTTTTTCTGAAGTCCCTGAAAATGGACATAAACATCTCTCCTGCCACTCTGCTGCTCAGGAGACTCAATGGCACCTGCAAATTTGAAATGGAAAGCAAACAAAGAAACCAGGGAGGCAGAGAACAATGCACAGCAGCTGAGGGGAGGTTTATATTGTTGGTATCAAGGCTGCTGGGTCAGAACAACATCAGTAAATATCATGTATAGGAACAGGCTCGAGTGAGCTCGTTTCTTCTGCTCTGAGGGAGAACCTGTGCTGTCCGCTGCCACTTCCACGTGACTCTGGGTAACACCATTCAAACTATGTGTGGACAGATCCTTAGGAAGACTGTGTCATGAATCTCACCTGTCCTCTGCTCTTTGTACACCGGTAAAGGTGGTGCTCATAACGTCTGCAAACTTATAATCTGCACCTCATGTGCCATAGAGTCATGGAATGACAGAAAGGTTTGTGTCGGAATAAACCTTAAAGACCATACAGTTCCACGCACTGCCATGGGCACGGACACCTTCCACTATCCCAGGTTGCTCCCAGCCCATCCAACCTGGCTTTGAACACTTCCAGGGATGGGGCAGCCACAGCTTCTCTGGGCAACTGAGAAAGTATGACCCTGCTGTACGTCCTGTGATTCAACAGTGGTTCCCAAGAGAAAGAAATGAAGGATAATGACCATTTCACTCGTAAACACATCAAATAATTGTATTTCATTCTGTGAAAGGTGCTGTGAAGAAAAAAAAATCTTTTTTCTTTGTAAAATATTCTTTAAAAAGCCAGAAAAGTGACAAAGCATTTCCTGAAGTAAAGAGGAGTCAAATACTCATTTCTTGTTTAAGGGCACTCAGGGGCTGAAGAACGGCTTCAGGCAATAGGTGCAGGAACCCACAGTGCTGACTGCTACTAAGATGGAAACATCATACTTTTTTGGTAGAAAAATGGCATTTTTAATAATAATACACTGTGTTCCATGGGAGTGAAGTCCTGGCACCCCAAGCACAAACCAAGTTGCTTAATTCTAGATTCCTGTAACACCTTGTTCCTGGAGCATGGCAGGACTGTTCATAGAATCACAGAATGGTTTGGGTTGGAAGAATCCTTAAAGATTACCCAGTTCCAGCCCCCTGCCATAGGCAGGGACACTTTTCATGAGACCAAGCTGCTCAAAGCTTTGAGCTCAAAGCTCACATTTAAGGATATGAAGTGTGGGAGAGCAGTGGGACACAGTCAGCCTGGGGGAGACTTTGTGGCAATTTCCACACGCTTTTATTTAAATACATTATGAAACCAAGTGAGCATTTTTTCAGAAGTACAGGTTGGTGCATTCCGACTGACAAGTTTTCCGTAAAATAATAATCCATTCGAACTGAAACCCTGTGAGATCTGGGCTTGACCAGCTAAGTACAAGTATCTACAGCAAAGGTTTCTTCACGTGCGTTGGGTCCTAAGGTCCCACTAAAACTAAACAAATGATTTGTGTCCTAGAACCACTAATTGAACATCTCATTTCAGTGCAGCCACATCCATATTAGATGCCTACATCTTTCTGAGTGTAGCACTGACCACTGCCATTGTAGCACCTTCCAGTTTTTGAAGGGGCCTATAAAAAGCTGGAGAGGGACTTTTTACAATGGCATGGAGTGAGGAGAGACTGGAGCACCTGGGCTATGGAAACAGGCTGAGAGAGCAGGAGATGTTCAGCCTGAAGAAGAGAAGGCTTCAGGGAGATCTGAGAGCCCTTTCCAGTGCCTAAAGGGACTCCAAGAGAGCTGGAGAGGGACCTGGGACAAGGGATTGGAGGGACAGGACAAGGGGGAATGGCTTCCCACTGCCAGAGGGCAGAGTTAGAGGGGGTACTGGGAAGGAATTTTGGCTATGAGGGTGGTGAGGCCCTGGCACAGGTTGCCCAGAGAAGCTGTGGCTGCCCCTGGATCCCTGGAAGTGCTCAAGGGCAGGTTGGACAGGGCTTGGAGCAACGTGGGATAGTGGAAGGTGTTCCTGCCTATGATAAAGGGGTTGGAATGAGATGAGCTTTAAAGTCCCTTCCAACCCAAACCAGTCTATGATGATCCTATGATATTCCAGCTGCCTTCTCTCCCACCAAACAATTGCTAATTTCCTCCAGGTTGTCCATTACCAACAGCTTGATCTTTGAAGTCCACAAGTAACGACGCTCTCAGGTGGGTCAGTGTTGAGAACCAGCCCTCCCAGTGGTCAGGCAGGGATGTGTAGTCGTTTCTCCACTCGCTTTCATGACCCTGTGCCATTGTTCAGGCTTAGCCGTGTGCAGAGGTCAGACTGAACTCACTGCCTTCCGCACTCACCCCTGCCAAGGTTCCCCCCGGGCAGCCAGCCCTGCTCCCACGGCCCTATAAATGCCACAGCGCTCCCTCCTCCCCTGCTCAAAGGTTCTGGTGTTGTGGCCCTGTCTCCACGCTGCAGCTGAGACCTTCCACCATGAAGCTCTTCTCCTGCCTCATGGCTCTTCTCCTGTTGCTCCTCCAGGCTGTTCCAGGTAAGGGGCAAGACCCACGCTGGGGTCTGCCTGTGTAGGAGGCACAACTGGCTTGGGTGGTGGTGCAGAACATGCTCTTCAGCTCCTTTCGTTACAGCAGTTCCCTATTTCTCAGTCCAGTAGCAGAAGTGAAAAACCAACCTGTGATGACCAGGTGTCAAACTACAACCTCCCCACCAGGTGTTGGCTTTTTATGACTCTTTGAAGTCTTTTTGAGTCACTATTGGAACATGATACCTTGGAAATCATCTGCCTCTTCTAACCCAGGGTTAGAAATTTTCTCTCTCGTGGAGGGTAGAAGAGAGCAAAGATGTTCCCTTTTATTACTCAAGATGAGCTACGCCAGCAAAGCTGACTTCAGCTCTCTGAATATTCTGGTTCCCCTTCCTCAGCCCCTCAGCTGCACTGATTTTCTGATTGTGTTCTTATTTCTTCTACATGTTCTTCATGGTCAGTGAAACTCCTCATTCTGGAGTCAGGCTTTCGGAGAAGGAAGATCTGGGCAAACTGCTTGTCCCTGTTAATTGGGCCATATCCCACTTTTTGGGGCTTTTTTAAGTCACAGTTACCTCTCAGGGCAGGTTTTCACCATGCTCTCCCTCGCACGACCAGCCTGCGGCATTGCAGGCCCAGAACTTAGAAGCATCCAAAGGCTGGGTTATCACTCCCTACTATGCCCCTCAGTTCAGGAAGGACGTTGAGGTGCTGGAGCAGGTCCAGAGAAGAACAACGAGGCTGAGGAAGGGACTGGAGCACAAGTGCTGTGAGGAGAGGCTGAGAGAGATGGGGTTGTTGGGCCTGGAGAAGAGGAGGCTCAGGGTTGACTTCATCACTCTCTACAGCAAAGGAGGTTGTAGCCAGGGGGGGTTGTTCTCTTCTCCCAGGCAACCAGCAGTAAGCCAAGGGAGGTTTAGGTTGGATATTAGGAAGAAATTTTCTATGGAGAGAGTAATCAGACATTGGAATGGACTGCCCAGGGAGGTGGTGGGTTCTCCGTCCTTGGAGGTTTTTAAGATGAGACTGGATGTGGCATCAGTGCCATGGTCTGGGAACCACGGCGGGATTGGATCAAGAGTTGGACTTGATGATCTCGGAGGTCTTTTCCAACCTGATTGATTCTATGATTCTATGAATGCCCGGTTCAGAAACTTTACATCAACATCTACTTTTCACTCTAGTTGTTGAGAAGCTCTCCTTGGAGTCCTGTGAGGTCCCGTGAGTTTCTCAGAACTTTTGATGGGGTTGCCCCGAGTTTTGAGGGTATTTATATCAGATCCCTAAATGGGGTCTGTGGGGTTTCAGCAGGAGGAAGGCCCATGAGAATGGACTGATCCTGCAGCACAGCTGGGAATCCCATTCCTCCTGTAGGTCTCAGCTTGCCCAAGGACACCCTGCATTGTTTGGAATACCACGGCTACTGCTTCCATTTGAAATCCTGCCCGAAGCCTTTTGCTGCGTTTGGAACCTGCTACCGGCGCCGGAAAACCTGCTGCATAGGTATGTGTGGGGACCCTGCCCGGGCAGGAGAGGACTAAAGTCAGCAAAACACACTTGTCCTCTTTGCCTCCAGACCACAGAATCGTGGAATGGTTTGGGTTGGAAGGGCCTTAAAGCTCATCTCGTTTCAGGAATTTGCAGCTCAGGATTTTT
Source organism: Cephalopterus ornatus (assembly GCA_013396775.1). Classification (NCBI taxonomy): domain Eukaryota; kingdom Metazoa; phylum Chordata; class Aves; order Passeriformes; family Cotingidae; genus Cephalopterus; species Cephalopterus ornatus. Next base: position 236,791 of record VZRE01000014.1, on the reverse strand, counting down.
ATATTTAGGAATCTCTGTGTTTAAAAGTCCTTACTAGATTTCCCCTCCCGCCTTAGATTAGGAATTCCTTCTGTCTGTTTTAAAGCCTCGTCCCTCACAATTTTATTCAGTGCCACCTACTTGAAACGTAAACATTCTGCATTTTCTTCACACCTTTACAATATCCCTCCTTCAGTTAATCCTTTTCCAAGCAGGTCCTACATTCCCTCTTTTATAGAACTGCTCTGATAAGCCCCAAAGTCCACATTTGTGCCTTTGCTTTTGGAGACACAGTAACCAAAACTTCCCAACAGTTTTTGATGTCTGAGTTGGTTCAGATGATGGCGTCATATTTTTTGGGTTGACTTATTTCCTCTGAATTGCAGACACGACATCAAACTCCCACATTTGTCAAGAGGAAGGGGGTCATTGTGTACCCCCAGAAATCAGATGTCTGCAAGAACAAGTGGGGCTATGTCCTCGCAGGGGATGGAAGTGCTGCACAGAAGTGTGACAAGGACCTCATGGAATTGCAGAAAACCACGGAAATGCATGGCCAAGAAAACGACTGAGGGCTTTTTCTAGCGTTTTAGAGGTGTCTGGTGTTCTCATCATGCACACAAATTACACAAAGTGTGTAATTAACTAGAGGGACTTGTTTCTTTATATAACAAAGGCAATAAATGCTAAATAAACAGGTATAACAGTTGTGTACATATGGAGAGAGGCAGAATGTCTCTCCATTACACCCACACACAGAAATCCACACAGCTTTGCTGCTGCATCCTTGGAAACCACATCCACTAAGCCTATTTACCAGCCTAATCTTACTTACCAGGTTGATGTTATGCTTGGATGTCTTACAGGATTGGGGACAATTACTCAGGGAATCACAGAACCATTTAGGTTGGAAAACACCTCCAAGTTCAACCTTTGACGAATCTCCACCTTGCCAACCAGACCAGAGCACTGAGTGCCACCTCCAGATGTTTCTTGAACACTGAACACTTCCAGGGAGTGGCTGAGGGATCTGGGGGTGTTTGGCCTGGAGAAAAGGAGGCTCAGGAGAGACCTTATCACTCTCTAAAACTACCTGACAGGAGACTGTAGCCAGGCAGGTGTTGGTTTCTTCTCCCAGGCAACCAGGAACAAGAGAAAATGGCCTCAAGCTCTACCAGGAGAGGTTCAGGTTCGACATTAAGAGGAATTTCTTCATGGAAAAGGTGGTTAAGCATTGGAATGGGCTGCCCAGAGCAGTGGTGGAGCCACCATCCCTGGAGGGATTTAAAAGATGTGTAGATGGGCACCTGGGGACACAGTTTAATGGCAGACTTGGCAGTGCTGGGGAATGATTGGTCTTGATTATCCTAAAGGTCTTTTCCAATTTAAATGATTCCACAATTCCAGCTATGTTGTTTAGTTAGGTTTTTTATAGAGAGAAGGGAAATTTTAACCTTGCTCTTTCAGCCATCCGGTTTTGGATGTGTTCACACAGCGGTGACATTACCACAGCTGAAGGGACAGCAAACAGCAGGGCTGGGCAGGGCAGCAGCAATATCACATTTCACAGCAAGAGCTGCACATCTGTCACAGATTTACCACCACAGGGTGCGTTGCTGAGCTAACAGCCACCTCCTCCACCAGCACTGTGTGCTCATCACACTCAGGAATGAAGCCTCCCAAATTCCTCGGAAGCCAAAGCTGGAAAAAAAATCACACCCAGGTTTCAGCTGCAGAAAATATTCACACGAGCTCAGATGAAAAACAAATCACTTCCAGCCTGCATCGTTCTCTTTGCAGCTCTGCAGGAGTCTTCCCTTGCAGGTTGCCTCCCTCCCACTCATCACTTCCCAGGACTTTGCTGGCTGCCGGTGAAGGGCAGAGGATCCCTCTGAGCCTCTTTTCCCAGCTGGCAACCTACCAGTCCAAAATGACCACTTCCAGGGAGAGGGGAATCAGGGAAGCTGATAACCATTGAATGTGAAGCAAGTCAACATTGTTTGGAGCCACAGCACTGGGTCAGAACGACACAAAGGGTTGCTCAGCAGCAAATGTCACTCCTGAGTCTGGAATATAATTAACTCCTGCCTGTTCCTTCCCTCTCCACAAGTGCCAGCCGGCATGCCAGTAGCACACAGAGGCTTCTGCACAATATCACACTCAGCCCTGCAGTTTTCCAGCAGAGCCAGAGCAATGAGGATCCTCATATTCATTTTCATGTTCATCTCCCTGACCCAGCACGGTAAGACCAGGAAGGCCAAGAGTGGTAAACAGAGGGATCTGCAACAGAGATAATCTTTCCTCGCTGTATGATAGGTACTGAGGAAAGGTGTCCTCAGGTTTCTGGGTGGCAAAATGCATGATTTATTCCTTTGGGGTAATGCAGAAATGAGCAGGGATTCATAGAATCACAGAATCACTGGTGTTGGAAGAGACCTTGAAGGTCATCTAGTTCCAGCCTGCCTAAGAAAGAAGGTGTGAAAATGGGGCAGCTCACTGCCTTTGCAGGAGAAGCTCTAGTGCTTTTCCCTGTGCTCTGGGAAAAGATTCCTGCCTTTCCTCAGGCTGCAGTTGCCTCCTTGGCAGGGTGAGGACGAGCACCCTGACCTCCCATGCACAGTCTTTGCCAACGTCCTGAAAAAACAACTTTGTGATAAAATGTTCCTTGGGGGAAGTTGTTTCTGCAACTTGGGATTTTTAGCTTGGATGTCTGAAGCTGTCCTGTGGGATGGGGATGCCCAAGCTCCATGTGCTGGCGTGGCTGGCCGGGTACGAAGTGCCACAGGAAGCCCCATGAATTTTACCCACCGATTTTACTTGCTGCTTCTTTGTACAGGAGACACTCATGGACCAGAGGGCTGTAACCACGAAGGAGGCTTGTGCAGAGTTGGAAACTGCATTTCTGGTGAATACCTGGCTCAGTTCTGCTTTGAGCCCATCATTCTCTGCTGCAAAAATTTGCTGCCCATCGCCACCAAGAGCTGAAGGTTTCCAAAGAAGCCAGAGAGCTGCAGGCTCCACTGACAAGGCAGGAGCAGCTGTTGGGAAGGAGATCTTGTGGCTTCTGTGACTGTTGCTCCGATGGGAGAACAAGGCTGTGGATTCACTCATGAATTCCTGAACACTTTGCTTTTGCTGTGACTTCCAAGGAAACACTGTGACGAGAAGGAATTGGGGCCACCCAAACTCTTTATCGCCCCTTTGGGACCCTGGTTGTTACCTGTCACACACAGGTGAGAAATTACCTTTCCCCTTACCTGAAAGCAATAAACTTGAAGTTTAAGAAAGCAGCAAGTGCCCATCTGTGACTTAGCAAAGTTGCTGGAGGTGAGACCTCCCTCTCTCCCACTGACCGGGGGGAACACAGCAGCCCTCACTTTCTCAGCAGAGCAGGATGACTCTGTCTCTGTAGTTCCCTGCCCAGAGAAAACATTTGTAATTGGGACAGCAGATTTTGGTATCACTTTTCGTGCTAAAGCAACCTGGTTTGATGTAAAGTCAAGTGTGGTCCGTGTCTCACGCAAGACCCCCCATATCCATTCTTCCTTTCTGGGCTGTGGCAGGACCTTACAGGCAATCATAGAATCCCAGAATAGTTTGGACTAGAAGGGATTTAAAAGATCATCCCATTCCAATGCCCTGCCATGGGCAGGGACACCTCCCACTATCCCAGGTTGCTCCAAGCCCCATCCAACCTGGCCTTGAACACTCCCAGGGATGGGGCAGCCACAGTTTCTCTGGGCAGCCTGTGCCAGGAAATCACCACCCTCACAGGGAAGGATGTTTTTTCCTGAGAGCACAGATTTACTTGTTTTAAACATGGAGGGGAGGGGATCTGACAGCTGTGTCCCACTGCCCCTGACAGACTGTCCTCTCCATCCATGGATGCGTTTCTGGTGCTCCTTCTTTCCTCTCTGGTCACCCATCAATATTCCCAAAGAAATTAGGCTCTTTACCCCTAGAAGCTTTCTTACCGTGAGCTCCATCAGCTTAAATCCATTAGCTGTCCAGATGCACTCTCAGCCCTTCTGTGTCTTTTCAGCATGAAATTTTGACACTTCCCTTTCCTTTGTCAGCTCCTGGTCTCCCTTTCCAGGTAAAATATTTCTCTCTGGGTCAATCATTTCTGTGAAAGCGAGAAAACAATGATGTAATGAGAGAGCTATGCCAATTTGCTGAGGCACTGGTCAGAGCCAGGGAAAAGTCCTCCATGGGAGATGAAATTCTTCCTCTGTTCAATCAAACAGGAAAATTCCCATTGACTTCACCAGGGTCAGGACCCATTGCCAGAAATCCAACAATTCATTCATTCCAGTGTCTCTATTCACCCATGAGCAGCCCAGCTGTTCTCCAGCACTACCCTGGAGATCTCCTGCAGTTGGACGAACCTTCAGGAGAGCCAGATTACCCAGACCTGGCTGGTTGGCTTGGGAACCAGTGCTGGAAACAGTGTTGGGCTGAGCCCAGAGCCAAATTCCTGCCCAGATCCATCCCCTGTCTCTGATGCACACTGATGTACGAGGACAGCACAGGGAGGGTCTTAAATCAAGGCACCTTTCCAAATTAAACTGTTTATTTCTCACATTCATCCACAGAGTTCATTATTTGTGCCTCTTATCTGGGAATGTTCACCCATCCTGGTTACAGCCTGGTTTCCTAAGGAAGTGAAAGGTGGGCTCATGCAGCTCACCTTGCACATCTCTGATGGTCACTGGGCCTTCTGCCCCTGATATGTTTTGGACCTGCTGGCCAGAGATTTTTCAGTCAGGAAAGGTGGGAATGGGTTATAGGCAATATTGTCCTTCTGCCAGACAAAAGGCATAGTCTCTTTAGCACAGTCCCACTCTCCTGAGCTTGTGTGTTCCATTCCTTGCTCATCTGGCTGGAAATAACACCCCCAAAAAAATCATAGAATCCTCATAGAATGATTTGGGTTGAAAGGGACCTTTAAGATCACCTAGATTCAACCCCCCTGCCATGGGCAGGGTAGTACTAAACTCCTCTGAGTGACCATATTTATCCACTCAGCACAGAGCTGTTGATGAGACCACTCAAACACCATTTTCCAACCCTTTAAACCCAAAAGCCAAAAAATATTCATTGACTGAAACACTCAGTAAAAGCCATCCCCAGCGTGACCCTTTAACAGAGGATTTCCACACAGGACCACCAGTCCTGCCCAACTGGGACCATTTCCCAGAGCGTAGGCTCACACGTGGTCAGTGGATTCAGCTGAGTCCAGCCTTTTACCTGCGGGATTGCATGTAGGAGTAGAGGGCACGGTCAGACCAACTAAGGGGCAAGACAGGGTGGCAGAAGTAATGAGAAGGTGAAATCTACGATCCCTTGAGAGACGCAGGCTGGTTTCCTGGTGAGAATTTAAACCAGGCTAGAAGTCAGCTCTGAAAACACGTTAAGGATTTGTCCTCATGGGAGAAAGCCAAATGATGAGGAGGGTTTTTGTGGGAAAGGCTTGGTTGAGCTTTGAACTCCAGCTGTCTGTACCTGATAGAACTCTGAAGGCTACAAAACAGGGGTTCTGTAGTACTACCCTATCAGACCTACACCAACTTCTAAGGGAGATGCAAAAACCATCCAGGCATCTTGGGGGCTATATTTGGGGTCTCTGCAGCCATACAGGCAGCCAGAATAGATCCCTACCCTCATGCCTGGTCTGTCAAGCAGCACAAGCCTCATGAATAACTGGGGGTGTTAGTTCATCAAGGCATGGCATGAATTCACTCGTTGGAATTTGTTTGCTGTTCCCAGGCAACAGGCCAGTGTTTGTTTGGCAGAGAGAGTGAGGCAGAGGTGAAATCCTCCACTTCTGCCCTAAGAACGTCATTGTGAATGGAGCTGTGGAATCAGGAGCTGGACGGTGGTCAGATGAGCTCCTACTTGGGGGAGCTGAGGTCCCATAGCTCTGGGCAACCCCTTAGACCCAGGCTGTCTCTTACATCCCCAGCAATCACACACAAACCAATGCAACCACCTGCATGCCCAGCTTTTCTTTCATCCCCACGCAGGAGAAAGGGGGTCACATTCCACCTGCTCACGTGGCTGCTTCTCCACCTCCTGTGGAGTGAGAGATCTCATCCTACCACAGCCCAGGCCCATGGGCGTGCTGGGCTGGGGAGATAAAATACTCTGGGATTCAGAGGCTGTACCTACACGAGCAAATGGAATCATGTGAGGCTCAGGCTCAGTCATCAATGCATACTCTCATGTGCTGTCAGCAAGAGGAGCCCTTGGCCAAGCTGTTCCTTGGCACAGTTCGGAGGTGGGCACATTCCAGGAATGATCTGTAATAGGCAACTGGCGTCTGGATGTGGTCATGCAGGTGGTGAGGAGAACTCAGCTGCAAGAACACAAGGTGTTCTTTGTCCATGTGCTGTGGGGCGAAGAACAACATTTTCTGTATCCAGCTCTGGACTCCTCAACGTGAGACAGACGTGGACCTGTTGGAGCAAGTTCTGAGGAAGCCAAGAGGAGTGATCTATACCGAGAGCCTGCCCAAGGCCATGGGGGATTTCTGGGCCAGGGCTGAGCCCAGAGCTGAGCCCATGGTCATTTCTTCACAGGCTGATTTGCAGGGCTCTATCAGTGCCTGCTTGGCTTGGCGTTTGGTAAACAGCCACCAGTGGGATGTGGAGGTAGCATCTCAAGCTGGCAAGGGTTCATTCACCAAAGGCTTTGCTCCTGCTGGCATCAATTTATCCCAGGATTCATTTAAAATAATGCTGCTGAGATCCTGACCCAAAGGCAGATGAAGTCAGTGGAAACATCCCTCCTGCTTGGGGCTGTAGGGCGGATGCAGATTGATTTGACTCCTCCCCAGCCTCTAAACCTCTCAAGCACCCAGGAGATGATTTCTATGCCATGTGTCTCTGAGCACAGATGAGCCTTTGTGCATGGTGGGCTCTGAAACAAGACATCTGGTGGCAGGTTGGGAAGCAGGAAAAGGCAGAAGGCTGCTGGGCCAGCCCCAGTAGGCTCAGCAGAGACTGAGGCCAACACAGCATCGGGACACGCCAGAGGGAGCAAGACCAGCTGTTGTTCAAGCAGTTGCCCAGGGGACAGAAATTTCCTGCCCCTGATTTCTGGAGGAAATCTGGTTTTTGTTGGTACTGTCTAGTTCTGACTTTCTTTCCCAAGGCACGTTCTGCAGCTCAACTCATGTACCACAGCTGCAGAGCAGGGGCTTTTGGTGGTGTGGAGGACACATCCTGGTCCCTGTGGAGCCTGCAGCATCCAAACATCTCCAGGCACAGCTCCCCCTCTGCGATGGTGCTGCTTCCATCACAGGAGAGCAGCTGAGCTAAAGATAAAACATGGCATTTTGCCATCCATCATTGGCAACACCATGGCCACGTGGTCCTCTGGCTCTGCTCTAATCATCCCTGGAGCACATCAAGCTGCCTGCACACATATGTTCAGGTCACACACTCAGAGCAGGACACTCAGATGAGCATCCACACACTCCTCCCTGCTTGGGCTGCAGCTCAAGAGTTACAATCTCTTCTCTGTTAGATAAACTCTGCCCAAATTCTTCCCTTGGAAGTTCTTTGCTGTGAGGGTGGTGAGGCCCTGTCACAGGTTGCCCAGTGAGGTTGTGGACTCCCCATCCCTGGAGGTGCTCAAGGCCAGGCTGGACAGGGCTGGAAGGTGTCCGTGCCCATGGCAGGGGGTTGGAACTGGATGGTTTTCAAGGTCCCCTTCAAGCCAAGCCATTCTATGATTCTATGATTCTAAGAAATCCCACTGCAGCGTCTCTCACATTGGAGATGCTGATCCTCAGACGTGGGTTATGGTCTCCCACCCTCTGCACTGAGCAGTACCACCAAATAGGCAAAACACCAACACTTGCAGAGAGGCTCCGCACACATTCTTGCAGCCAACCCTCCCACAGATGGTTTTCCAGAACCGTTTTCCATTCCCAGGTTGTGCATGGCCAGTTTGCACGACACCCTGTGTAAGTGCTCAGTGTCCCGTGAGCCAAAGTCCAGCTGGTGAAGGCCCCTTATCTGCACTGTTTGATGAAGGTGATCCTTGTTCTGTTCAAGCAGCCTGAAGGACGTGGGCTTGACATTTTCCAGCACCACCTGGCAGCCAGCCTGCAAATTAAAAGCTATCGAGGTGACTAATTAAGGGAAAACAGAAGACTTGGTGATGGCCTGGACCGTGTCGTTGCTGTAAAAAAAGAAACCTTCATAAAGTTTTTATTTCCTCTTCCTCCATTTGTTGTTGGTCAGGTGAGATTTCTGCTTGCTGTTTGCTTTGTGTTGTTTTCTAAAGAAACACAGGTTCCACCTCTACTGATTTCCTAGAACTGACCTGGAGAACTAGTACAAACCTGAGAGCCTGCCAGCTTTCTTGGGAGAGCTGGAATACACGAGCTTTCCTAATGCTCCTGAATATTGCAGGGAGGAATCCCAGCTTTCCCATTTAATAAATGCAGAAATTAATAAAATACTAAATTGCCATTTTTCTTGACAGCTGTAAACAAGATCTTGGCAATCAGCCTCTTTGCAGCCCGGAATTTGGGAAATAGAGAAGGACCTTTGATTTTTTTTTAAGGATCTCATTATTTTCAAGCCAACTTTGTGTGTTGGGGAGTGCTGAGGAGGAGACTCTGGATTTTTTCACACTTGACTGTGCCAGTGCCAAACACACAGAGTGGGAGCTGGAAATAAAAGAAAAAAACCCCAACACTTTGATACTGCAAACACTTGGATTGGATTTTGACATCACACGCTCGAGCCTACAAACACAGAGCCAGACTGGGTCAGCCCCAACATCCTGTCTCCAGCAGCAAGCAGTAGCAGACTCCCCAGTGCTCAGTGCTATTTGTTGACAGAACCCTGTCTCTTTTTTTTCTCTCCCCTTTTTGTTTTTTTTCTTCTTGCTTTTCTCTATTTTCCCCTCGATTTTTTTCCTGTAAGAGGGTCTGACCAGGAGCGGGCACACCCCGTGCAATTGTTTGCTGTCGTGTTGAAATGCACCTGAGATTGACAAAGGTCCCTCCACTCCAGGAGTGTTACACAACCCCTCAGGGCACTATAAATCCAGGATTTCCCTCTTCTTCATCTCCTTACGGTCCTTCACTCCTCCCCGTGGTGGGACCTCCACCCACGAGCCATGCGGATCCTCCAGCTGCTCTTTGCAGTCATTGTCATTCTCCTCCTCCAGGACATTCCGGGTAAGGACAAAATGCTCACAGGGGTTTCTGCAGGAACTTGAGAGAGAAAAGACGGGTTCCCACCCTGAGGGAGAAAAGGACAGGACAGGGCCCCCAGGTCAAGGGTGACGTAACTCTTGCTTCCAAGGAACAAGTTTCTTCGGTGTTGGTCCCCATGAAGTTCCCAGATGTAGCTGTCTCAGGTTCGTAGGTTGTACATTCTCTCCTCCCCATCCCCTCAAAACTCACCCAGAAATGCTGAGCCTAAGCCAGGAGCCTGAGCTCTGCTGCTGAACAGAGGATACAAATCTCATTCTCCACAAAACAAGGAGAATCCCATGAAATTCTCCTTGACTAGAATACAGATGTGGCAAATGCATGAAAATGAAAGCATGACCAGCAGGTTGAGGGAAGAGATTTTCCTCCTCTGCCCCACTCAGCTGAGACTCCACCTGCAGAGCTGCCTCCAGCTCTGGGACACCAACACAAGAAAGACATGGAGCTGCTGGAGCAAGTTCAGAGGAGGCCAGAGATCCATCCAGAGATGCTCCAAGGGCTGGAGCCCCTCTGCTCTGGAGACAGGCTGGGAAAGCTGGGAATGTTCAGCTGGAGAAGAGAAGGATCCAGGGTGAGCTTGGAGTCCCTTCCAGTGCCTAAGGGACTCGGGGAGAGCTGGAGAGAGACTTGGGACAAGGGCCTGGAGGGACAGGACAAGAGGAATGGAGGGAAGGTGCAAATTAGATATTAGGAAGAAATTTTTGGCTGTGAGGGTGGTGAGGCCCTGGCACAGGTTGCCCAAAGAGGTTGTGGATTCTCCATCCCTGGAAGTGTTCAAGGCCAGGTTGTACAAGGCCTGAAGCAACTTGGTCTAGTGGAAGGTGTCCCTGCCTATGATAGGAGTTTGGAAGTAGATGATCTTTAATGTCCCTTCCAACCCAAACCATTCTGTGTTTCTTTGATTCTATGAAGTCAAAGCCATCTTTCAGGGGAAAAAGCAGGAAGAAAGACTACTAGTTTACTTTTTTGTCTGTCTGCTTTCTTTGGGGATTCTGTTTTAATAGAAAAACGTTCCTTAGCTTGGTATTTTCACTGGTTGCTTGTATAAATTTGTTAGGAATTTAGGTTGCATTCAGGTGTAAGGTCACTATGATGTTACCAGGACTATGGTGGGATCACTTTCACAGAAATCAAACCTGATAACCAGGAAGAGCAGATTTACTTGCTTGGCCTGTTTATGCTCCCATATATTTAAGTCCTAGGGATAAAAAGGGGAGAGAGAAGGGTTTGCCCACTCCACTGGTGATGGAAAGGTATCATTGCATCCCTTCAGAACCCCTAAACTTGGTGTTTGCTGTGTGTAAAGAGAAGCAGCACATACCCCGCTTATCAAAACAGGAAGATTTAGAAAGCCCAAGCAAAAATAACCCCAAATATCAAGAAACAAACAAACAAACAAAACCATCAAATAAACCAATAGATAAAACACCAGTTCCGAAAGACATTTCTCTATCTTTTGATGCTGTCCAAGGGAGGCACCTCACCTAACTCATCTAACCTAAATTAGCCAACCCAAACCTCGGTGTCTCACCTAGGCCAGGTGTTAGGAGGCTCTCAGTGCTTGCAGGAGGCAGTTGTTCCTCCCAAGCACATCTGACTTTCACCATGGATCCAGCCGAATTTCCCTGTTGCCAGCTGAAAGCCTCTCATTGCTCAGACACTGACACAGTGGGTTTCACTCTGGCTCCAAGTGGGTTTCACATCTCCTGATCAGGTCTCCTGCCCTCTTTCCCCAGCAGCCAGAGGCCTTTCAGACAGCCAGCAGTGCAGGAGCAACCGTGGCCACTGCCGGAGGCTTTGCTTCCACATGGAGCACTGGGAAGGGAGCTGCGGGAACGGCCGCCTGCGCTGCTGCCGGTGAGAGTACTCCCAGCAGGACAGAGCCCAGCACCCCAGGAGAACAAGCACGGTGACTCCGCAACCACAGCTGTACATAGGATCTGCTCTCGGACACCTCCACGCCTTGGTTTGTCCATCACCAATAAACCTGTTGGTTTTTTATGTCCTTCTGGGCCCGGAGTGCAGCTGTGTTTCTCTCTGGGATGGACCATCCTGACTTATACTTGGGGTTTGATGCTGCTTGAGGTGCACTGGGGTGTCCAAAACATCTGCACAGATGTGATATAGGACCAAGGGATGTCTTTCCAGAGTGGCAGCAAGAGGGGGTCTACTGGGCTTGTCCAAGTCTCTCTTCTAGCCCATTCCTCTACCTCTGTCTCAGGCCCAGCCTTTCTCAAACTCAGTTTCTTGCTCTCTTCAGGAAAGGCCATGGCAGGATCCATACTTCCAAGGAGATGAATCCAAGACAGAGGTATGATTTGTCCTCCAGAAGTTTGTCTTCCTCTCCCATAGAGACAAAAAGTTGAACCAGGGTGTATAACTCATGTTGTCCAACCTGATCTGGCGGAAGATGTTCCAGCTCATGGAAGGGGATTTGGACTAAATGACTTCTAAAGGTCTCTTCCAACCCAAATTGTTCTACTATTCACAGAATAGATGCCACTCCCATCACACAAGGGACATCACTGCCTCTTTTCCTACACATGCTGATCTATTGAGTGGAATTATGAATGGAAATGGGCCAAGGCCAATTTCACGTACACCAACTCCTCACCAGGGAGTAAATGTTGTTGACTGTGGAGCTAAGAAGGAAGGGGAATTGCCTGTGCTGATGTGGTCTGGAGCAGAACCCTGGAAGCAAGTCTTCCTTCACCTTGGAGGTGGTGAGGTGGCAAGGAGGTGGCGTAGGGTGAGCAAGAATAGAGATGTCTTGGAGGTGTGAGGAGAGACATGGCTTGACAGGATATGAAAGTCTCCCAGAGAGAAAAGCTGGAAGATTCCTCTCTGGAAAACACCCAGTATATGGTATCTAGGACATGCAAGCAATGAGGTGGACTTAATTCCCACTCTAAAACCCCCAGCTACACATCTGGCTTCAACCTAAACCCACTCTGCTGTCTAACCCAGAGGGACCAGTCTTGTCCTGGAGGAAACAGGGAAACCGGTAAAACAGTTGACAGTTGAGAGCTCTGCATGGACTGTGAGCAGGGAAAGATTCCCTCACTCCTCTTGACCCAGTGAGGGACTGGGCTTCTGTGGGCTCCATGCTGGAATAGCCCATCCTTGCTCCCAGATCTGCAGGTTGCAAACACGGTGGCAATGCCTTCATGCAGTCCCCTCTCCTGGATGCTCCTCCTCTCTATCGAGGGACGATCCTGCTCCACGGGGCCCTTGGAGAGCTCAGCCAGAGGTTAGCAGCCACTCCGGCTCACAGGAGCCATCATTCCCATCGGGAGATAAGGCTGCCCTTGATAACAAGACCTGACAGAAACGAGCCTCCAGTTTTTCCACCTTTTTGAAGTCTAGCCGATGAAGTTTTGCAGAACCTTGTCTTTTTGCCAAAGTAACCAACTTCCAGCTCCAGCCTTTGCCTTCCCTCCTTTTCCCCGACCTCCTCCCCCTGCCTTCCCTTTTCCTTCTCGCTCCTCCGTGCACACGCCTCTCCGTGAGGCTGATAGAGATGCTGGAGGGGGTGGACACGGCGAGGGGGTGATGTCATCTGTTTTTGGTCCTTCAGAGGAGCAGGCGCTGCCGGAGGAGGAGGCAGGGGTTAGACACGTCTGCCTCTACCCAGCCTGGCGCCGGGAGCAACTGGGAGCCTTCCCTTGGCAGCCGCCCCTGCGCCTTATCAGGGGGCAGGATGACACCTCGGGGACGGGATGCCGGGGCTGCAAAGGGAAAGGAGGCGGGGAGCCCCTGAATGTGAGCCTTGTGAGAGGCGTGGACGCCTGGGTGTGCACAGGGATGTGTGTGTGTGTGAGTGTGTGAGCTCACTGGAAGCAGGGAAATCGCTCCCAGCAGGATGGAGCCGGCTATCAGCCGCCGGGGAAGCAAAGAAGAAAACGACTCTGTGCCAAAGCCCAGCCGAGTCAAGGGCGATGCTGTCACCCAGCTCCGCTCCTGTTCAGCCCTGGGAAAGTTTAACCTCTCGTATCCCAGGCAGACAACCTGGAAAATCCTGTGTGATCACCTGAAAAGTATTGGAAGATCCCCCTTGCCATCAAAGGAGTAGCTCAGGGCAGAGGGAGGGAGGTAAATGCATCTGTCCCACACCCAAAGCTTGGGTTCAGGAGGGATCTCAAGCAGAACTGGGTACAAATTTACCATGAAAATGGTTTTGAGATGGAACAGTGTGTCCCTCTCTAGAAGATTTTGGCAATTTTTTTTCCCCACTTGAAATGGAAAACCTTTGTTCCCCATAAAACAGCAACAACCCTAACACCTGCAACTTTTTTCTTCTCTCCCCCAGAAATGTGGTTTGATCAGAAAAGTATGAAATATTTTTGGTTAAATGCAGAACAAACTGTGATTCCTATCTCCTGCAACAGGAGGGAAAAGCCTTGTGGGCCACAGGAGCTGCAGCCCAAGGAGAGAGAGAGATTTCCCTACACCAACGGTCTTTTAATATGTTCAATTTTGTATTATGTATTAATGTTAGAAAGAATATTCCCTCCCTCCCCCATTCTGATGGATCGTCTTACTCACTTTGGATACCAATGCTCTAGAGCAAAATGGAGATTTAAGGAGAGGATCTACAGCCCCTGAGGCATGGGACAGAAATCTAAATGAGTGGTTCTCTTTGCAGCTGAAAAAAATTATAAAATTCATTTTCTTTTGCTTGGAATAAATAAGATTTTCTGCAAACGTCATTCTCAGTTATTGCAATTACAGTGAGAAAATAGATACTGAAAAACCACGAATGCTATAAAATCAGGGTCACCCACAGGGACTCTCAGCCCTGTTTCAGAAGAGCCCCTTCATCTCAGGCTGAGCCGAGCCCTTGTGTGGGGTCAGCAATCTGAGTATCTACAAAGCCCAGCTTTCCATCCCCATGACCTCTACAGCTCCCTCGGAACCAGAGAAACAGACTCTGTGCAGCAAGGAATTGTGTCTTACAGGGGTCTTCTTATCTCTGTGGATGGCAAAGGGAGCCCAGGGCAACCCGCCACCGTGGAGACTCTTACCCTCAGTCAGTTCTCAGATGACACCAAGAAGGGTGGGAGTTTTGATCTGCTGGAGGGCAGGAAGGATCTGCAGAGGAGTCTGGACAGGCTGGATCCATGGGCTGAGGACAATTGTGTAGGGTTCAAAAAGGCCAAGTGCCACGTCCTTCACTGGGGTCACAACAAGCCCCTGGAGCTCCAGGCTGGGGGCAGAGTGACTGGAAAGCTGGAAAAGGCCCTGGAGGTGTTGGTTGGCAGCAGCTGAACGTGAGCCAGGTGTGCCCAGATGGCAAAGAAGGCCAGTGGCACCTGGACTGTACCAGCACTGGTGTGGCAGCAGGGCCAGGGCAGTGATTCTTCCCCTGTGCTGGGCAGTGCTGAGGCACCTCCAGTGCAAGGGGCAGTTTTGGGGCCCTCCCACCAAGAAGGACACTGAGGGGCTGGAGCATGTCCAGGGAAGGGAATGGAGCTGGCGAAGGGGCTGGAGCAGCAGGAGCGGCTGAGGGAGCTGGGGGGGCTCAGCCTGGAGAAAAGGAGGCTCAGGGGGGACCTTCTGGCTCCTGCAACTCCCTGACAGGAGGAAGGAGCCAGGGGGTATCGGGCTCTGCTCCCAGGGAGCAAGGGATGAGACAAGAGGAAACGGTCTCAAACTGCACCAGGGAGGTTCAGGTTGGACATCAGGAGGAATTTCTTCATGGAAAGGGTTGTCAGTCTTTGGAAGGGGCTGCCCAGGGAGGTGGTGGAGTCCCCATCCCTGGAGGTGTCCAAAGAAGGACTGGACGTGGCACTCAGTGCTCTGGGCAGGGTGACAAGGTGGGGGTCAGGCACAGGTTGGACTCTTGGAGGCCTTTTCCAGCCTAAACGATTCTGTGATTCTGGCTGATCTTGTGATTCTGCTGGTCAAATGAACCCCTGCCAGCAAAACCTTGGCACTTTTTTTTACATGAATAAATTGATGCCCTCTTTGTAGACCCTGACAAGGGGACTAAGAGGCAATGCAGCCCCTGGCACTGCCCCGTGCTGACCTTGGCTGTTCACATCCCAGCCAAAGCCTGGCAGTGGGTCAGCCCTGACTGCTCAGAGGCTGTGCAATAAAGTACATTTCTTTTCTAGGCATAAATAAATTACTTCACCCTTCTGGCAAGGTGCTCTGGGCTCTTTTGGCAGCCCCACGTGGAAGGACATCAGTGCTGGAGCAGACACAGCCCCTTCTCCCCAGGAACAGAGCACTGGATGCTCCAAAACAAACACTGTGGTGAGCAGCTGCCAGGCTGCTCCCCAGCGTGACAGCAAAGCCACCTGAAGCCAAAATTTCATGGATGTCAGTTTGGAGATGCCCCAGGGCAGTGGGGAATTTGGGGGAATGTGCAGGGGAATGGCTTTGCACCCCAGATGAGAGAGGGTGAATGAGCTCTTTACCCCTCTCCATTCTCCTCCCCAGTGACACAACTTGCAGGACCCTTCTCCAAGCCCCATGAGCACTCTGCTCTTCCTTCAGGATCATCTCCCTGTGATGGACAGAAAAGCTGTCAGGAGGCTTTATTGTCCAGATCTTCGTGGCGTTATCAGCAACTCCCACACACTGGAAGTGAGATATGTGTGACATTTTTTCCATCAGGGAGCTTATCCTTGCTGAGAAAAGGGGAAGGGACGGGGGAGGGTGATGGGGAGGATGAGGGAAGGAGGGGAGGTGCATGGGCATGAATGCCCACCCACCCCATCCTCCACCCACCCCATGATCCCCAAATCTATGAAAGAAGGAGAGGAAAAACCAGTTTTTCGGAGGAACGTGTTGTCCAACCTGTTGTGTCAGACCTAAAGCCTCCTGGCCCAGTAGAGCCAGTCCTAAATTTCTTGGGTAAGGTCCTAAAACTCTCTTCCTGAACATGCATCTCTTAACTCATGTGGGTGTATATACAAGTAGGGAGACCTTCTTCAAGGATGTTGGCTGCGCTTGTGAGACCCCAAGGGGTATGACCCCTCCTTGGTGTCAGACAGATCCTTCCCAGGGCTGGGGGAAGCTCCAGCCAGCAGGAAAGGAAATAATGCAGCAAAAATCTTGGCTGTATCAGACCACAACAGAGCAACTGGGATCCCATCACAGTGACTGCATCTCGCTGGGGTTTTCCAGTGGTCACTCCTAAAACTCCAAAAGGTCTGGGAAGGAGGAGTCCTGGGCTACAATCCTGTTATATAGAATAGAACTTGGAACTTGGCTTTCTCAGTCCTCATCTGGAGAAGACAAAAGGAGAAGAGGTAAGGGATGGTTCTTCAAGGCTGGAAGTCCATCCCCAGCCTGGGGGACCTGATGCCATGGTCCTGGAGCACCAAGAAACAGCAAAGTCTGTGCTACAGGAGCTGTGGTGACAAAACCAAACCTGCAGTTGGGTGATGGGAAGGCTTTAGGGAACTACCAGACCTGATGAGAATTCAGATAGAGGTCTGGAGTTGGCAGCACTTGCAAAGGCAACACATCCCTGTGAGGTCTGCAGGACAAGGAGCTGAGGATACAGGTGTGATTTCATAGAATTATAGAATGGTTTGGGCTGAGAGGGATCTTAAAGACCAGCTAGTTCCAACTCCCCTGCCATGGGCAGGGAACTTTCCACTAGACCAAGCTGCTCAAAGTGCAGTCCAGTCTGGCCTTAAACTCTTCCAGGGATGGGGAGTCCAGAGTTTCTCTGGGCAACCTGTGCCAGGACCTCATTGCCCTGAAAGAATTTCTTCCTAATTTCAATGAGTCTGTACATTTGCTCTGGAAATCACTACATTTATTCCGAATTCACACATATCCCATGTTTGCAATTAGCTCCTTTTCTCCCAAGCTCTGGGTTTCTGCTTGGCCCACAGCAGCCCTTGGAAGCAGCCACCTCAAACAAAACAGAGTTCCTGGGAAAAAAAAAAAAAAAAAAAAAGAGATTAAATAACCTCTCCCTCCAAGCTGCTGCTTGCAAGGAAAGCCCAAGACAGTGTTGTCCTGCTTTTGCTTCAAGGCAAGAAATTTGGCAATGCTGTCTTGGGTTATCACCATGGGGAGATGATTGCCCAAAGGAGACATCTCTGAAAGCAAAGGTGAAGCTGGGGGCCCCCTTGCAGGGCATGGGAACACGTTTATCTCCCCAGGAAGGACAGTTTTTGATTTGCCTGATGGACTCTTTGCATCATGGACAGTTGAGGATTTGCATTATGGACTCTCCAGGCTGATGTTTCCAGGGAAGGGGCTGGATGACAACACAATCCTTCAACATGCAATCCGCAGTCCAGGGGCAGCCCTATCTGAGCACCAGACATCTCCTGACACAGAGCACATGGAGAGAAAACACATGGGACCACAAGGCAGGGGATAAATGTGGATGTTTTGTCTGCTCCGTGGTGTGATTAGTTCTGGTAGCCGGAGTGGGGAGGTGGCAGCTTCTGTGATTAATGGGAGGTTTCACCATCAGCGTCGTCCCTCCCACGCTGCCTGTTCCTCTGGGAGCTGCTATCTGCTGGGAGATGATGTTCCTCAAGCACAGTTCGTTAGCAGAGTCCCCTGGGGGGTGACAGACTGCGGTGGGTTAAGCACAGGCTGGAAAAGGGTCTCTTGGATTTTGTGAGCTGACACAGAGGGGGATGAACCGAGGTTCTGTTGACTGCAGGCAGAAGCAATTTTGGCTCTCGAGCTAATCCAGTTATCAACCCCCACAACAGCCCTGTCACTCCCCAGAGTCACGTGGTGAAAGCCTTCAAAAATGCCTTCAGAGACTGGCAGAATCATCCCACCAGCCACTGCCAGCCCCCGAGTCACCAGCTGGATCATCCTGAGATAAAAATGGATCTTGAAATATCTGTGGAGACATTCTGTGACTTGGGCATGGGACAGAAACAAATGGGTTTCTTCTCATGGATGAGTCTGCAGCAGTAACTCTCTCATGAGAGCAGTGGTCAGCCTCAGACCAAGAAATGAGGTTTGTGGAGGAGGGTGGTGCTGTAAGGCCAAGAAATTTGGGGCCTTTTAGCAGGGCCTGTTGTGATAGGACAAGGGGTGATGCTTTTAAACTAAAAGAGAGTCAATTTAGATTAAATATGAGAAGAAGTTTTTGCAATAAGGGTGGTGGAAACACTGGCACAGGTTGCCCAGAGAAGCTGTGGCTGCCACATCTCTGGAAGTGTTCAAGGCCAGGTTGGACGGGGCTTGGAGCAACCTGGGCTAGTGGAAGGTGTCACTGGCCATCGTAGGGAGATTGGACTAAATGAACTTCAAAAGTCCCTTCCAACCCAAACCATTCTATGGTTCTATGAAATATCCTCCGGTAGTGTGAGGAAGGAGAAGGATTCCTTGGGTTTTTGGGGAAATTCTCCCTTACCTGTACATAAGCACAGTGCATCCATGTCAATGTTGTGCTGCTCTGAGACCAGAAGACTTTTTTTGCCAGATTGCTCTTTCACCATCCAGGCAACTGAAGGGCTGAAGAGTGTTCTCTAGAATCCCAGAAGTTCTTCCAAACCTGACCATCCAGCAGTTCACCTGGACTTCAGGGTGGCAGCCTGGCAGAGGTCAGAGACATCTCCAGTGGTTTCCTTGATCAGGTGCTCCTTGACCATCTCTTTGTCTCTCTCTGTCTTCACAGCTTGCAGGTCATCAAAATGGGGAAAACTTGCTCTGGAGGGGTGGTACCTGCACCAAGGAAGGTGAGCTAACAGTACAGGGGGAAAGGACCCCCCTAGTGGGGCCATGGTCTAGATAACAGGTGAAGCATGGACCAACTTGCATGGACCAAGACACAATAGCACAAGGAAATTGGGACCAGACAGGAATATATTGGCCAAGTGCCCCAGGACAAACCACCACACCCCATCAGGAACAGAAAGAAGCCAGCTCTCGCGTACAGTAAAAGAGCAATCCCATTTCCTTATATTTTTTAACCTGTTGTGCTCATGTGTCTCTGAGTTGACCCCAAAGGTCACAATACCTCAGCTGGCAGCTCTGCTCCAGGTGCCTGGAACTGTCCTTTGAGCTCAAGAGTTACTCAGCCTAGAGAAGAGAAGGCTCAGGGGAGACCTTAGCACCTTTAGGAAGGGGCACTCCAGACCTTTGTCCCAAGTCCCTCTCCAGCTCTCTTGGAGCCCTTTTAGGCACTGGAAGGGGCTCTCAGGTCTCCCCAGAGCCTTCTCATCTCCAGGTGAACACCCCCAGCTCTCCCATCCTGGCTCCAGAGCAGAGGGGCTCCAACCCTCAGAGCATCTCCGTGGCCTCCTCTGGAGCTGCTCCAACAGGTCCATGTCTTTCCTCTGCTGAGGACCCCAGAGCTGGATGCTGTTTATATCCCTCACTTCATTCTTTTCATGTTGGACGGAAAAAGAAGGGCTGTTCCTCTATGTAGCCTGTGCACAAACAACTCACTGAGTCCTCTTTTCTCGCCCTAACTAAATGCAGTTTTGCATCATGGTTGTCCCTTGTCACGGCCCATCCCAGGCACCACTTTCTCATTTCCCACACTCGTGTCATGCCCAGGATGTGATCACCAACCATGTCCTGGCCAAGTTCCCTGTGCACTCGAGACTGTGACTCTCAGGCTGAGATTTCAGTTTCCAGCACAGAACTGAACAAGCCTTTGGCACAATTTGGCCATCAGGACATTTCCCAACAGTGAAGAAGTCTCAGACCTGAAATGATTCTGAAAGAACACCATGTTAGGTGTCCCTCCACCACTCCCATCTATGTTTTGGGCAGGGTTACATCACAGGTTACAATAATCAGCATGGAAGATGATAAGCACCTGGACTGGGGTTTTATCCATGCAGGTGTAGAAGGAAGGCAGTATCTTGGAGTAGGGACAAGATTTCCATGTGCCACAAGTGCAACCTGCTCCAAGGTGAGACCTTGGAAGTGATCATATGCCCAAGGGATCATCAGAAAGTGGTGGTGTCTGCAGGAATCAGTCAGGAAACACAGTTGTTATGTTCTGCCACATTGAGATTTAACGCCAGGACACCAGCACAAGGAACCTGAAGCAGGACAGACCTCTGATGTTTCACCCCAGCAGGATGGCAAGAGGCTGGTTCACATCAAGTCATAAAAACACAGAATCACGGAATGGTTTAGGTTGGGAGGGACCTTACAGATCATCTTTTTCCAACACTCTGTCATGAGCACGGACACCTTCCACTAGACCAGGTTGCTCAGAGCCCCATCCAGCCTGGTCTTGAACACTTCCAGGACTGTCCCTGTCCCTGGGATTGTCCCTCTTCAGGGACAGCTTGCACAAGGCAGTGACTCCATCTCGCCACAGTGGAAAACAGGGCCACTAACAGACTAATTAGCAGGCTTCACATCAGGCTAATTAACATCTTCTCACAGGGCTGTACTTGGAGTTTCCCAGCCAGGTATGACCCTGTGGGTGTGTGACAAGCCCTGCACACAGGCCTGCTAGAGCATC
Organism: Cephalopterus ornatus; assembly: GCA_013396775.1. Classification (NCBI taxonomy): domain Eukaryota; kingdom Metazoa; phylum Chordata; class Aves; order Passeriformes; family Cotingidae; genus Cephalopterus; species Cephalopterus ornatus. The sequence continues at coordinate 216,155 of VZRE01000014.1, read as the reverse complement.
CCCGGCTCCCACCTTGCTGTGAGCCTGAGACCTGTTTCCTAATAGGATGAGGAGGACATTTCCAGGCTGCTTTTGTTTCAGCAGCTTCCTCTCTGCTGAAGCAGAAGCCGTGATCTTCATTTCCCTCCTACCCTCCATTATTCCTCAATATTCCTCTTCCAGGTTCCTTTCCTTATCTGCCGCCACCTTCCTGTTTTTCTTCCTTGCCCAGCACCCTCCAGCCTCTCTGGCTCCTGGACCATCAGCTCCTGTCGAAGTGCTTCCTCCTCCTCTGGCCCACGTCCTCCCAGCGATAGCCCCGAGCATCCCGGGGGACCACAGGCATCCGTGGGGTCCCGCTGGGAGAGGGTGACAGCGCTGACCTCGTGCCAAAGGAAACAGCACCGGGAGGAAACAGCGGCACTGGGCTCCCAGAATATCTCCACCAAGGGTTACCCCAGGGATGCAGAGATAAGCAGGAAAAGTCTCCTGGAAGGGGGAAGGAGGAGGAGGTCAGGGCTGCTGGGCTGAGATGTTTGTGTGTCTTCTGGCACAAACACCAGTCTGGGCTTCCCCAGCAGGCGCCAGAGTCCTTTCTGGGAGGCAATTGTTTGCTCAGCCTCTGCTCACCTTGGGACGTGCAGCTCAGCACTGTGGTGAGGGAGATGCTCAAGGCCATGGGGAGACAGTGCTAGGAGAGCCAAGTCCTGACATGGCAATTCCCAGGGGAGGGTCCCCTCTTTTTTTGGTGCTTGTTGTCTCAGGTGGGTGCCAATTCAGGGTAAGGACCTCGCTGTGCCTGGTCCTGGAAACACTCAGGGCTGTCCCTTGCCCCTTAAGGTGGGATCTACAGCCACTTGGTGGACAGTGACACAGCCCATCCCATGGGACAGCTGCCTGCCCTGTGAGCACTACCACAGGTGATGTCCACCATACACCTTCATGGGCCAGTCTCAGGAGCCTGTGGCTCTTGCATACACCAGCACACAGTGTTTGTCACCTACAGGTCCTTGGAGAGGCTGCAAATGCTTGGAAAATGCAGGGAGGCCCCTCTGGAAAGGCCCCAGAGCAGCCCTCAGACTCTGAAGTCCATCTCGCAGGAGATGACCAGGTGTCTCAGAACAGTGGAGGCTGCAGCCAGAAGTCCCCACCACCTCTTTCCCCATCCCAGAGACTCTCCGTGACAGGAACCTCCTGCAGCCAAGTGATGCCTTGGGATGAGGAAAGATGCCTTGGGATGAGGAAAGATGCCTTGACAGACAAGAAAAACACCCTGGAAGAGTAATATTGAGGAATAATGGGGGGTAGGAGGGAAGTTAAGATCACAGCTTCTCCTACAGCACAGGCGTAGCTGGAGATGACATTCTATTCTATTCTGTCATATTCCATTCTACTCTATTCCATTCCATTAAATTCTGTTAAATTCCATTAAATTTTTTCCCTTCATATCATTCATGATTCTATGACTGTGCTCAAGGGCTGTGTGTTGGGACATCTGCCACCCTTTCCCTGCCATGAAATGGCCACCCCATGACTAAAGATGACCCATTTCAATCTAGCTGACTTTTTACCTCATCAGCTGGCGGGGAAAAAAAAAAACATCTGCCTACTTTCCCCTCCAAACCTCAAGACTTCTCCGAAGTCCCAGAACAGCATAACTTTACACTTAGGTCTCAGCTTAAACACAGGCACGTGACTCTGTTGCAATGAGCACGAAGCACGCTCGCTGTCTCAGAGCCAGCTCCATCCGCCCTTCCCAAGCCAATCCCGCTGCCTTCCTCCTGCTATATTTATCAGAATGATTTAGCTGGTTGGAAAGTGCTTGGGGAGGCAGCGGGGGTGGAGTGACCTTGGAGTTCAGCCATGGGAGAAAACCTGCAGCCGCCTCCAGCCCGATGTGGCTCTTGCAAGATGCTCTCACATCCCCCTCGGGGTAGTTCCCGTGCAAAGCTGGGAGGCTGCTCGTCATTTGTTGAATTTCTCTTGCTCTACAGGTAATTTGTAAGTCTTTAGCACACTTGAGCCTGCCCAGTTGGGCTGCTCCTTGTAAGGGAGACCTGCCTGCCTCCCAAACCTTAAGAATCCTCACATCTAACCGGAGATAACCAGGATGAACTGGTGTCACATTTCTTCTGAGCAGGAGATGGTTCAAATTAGTTTGTCCTCCCACTGTCCCTCTGAACCACAAGAATAGTCAGCCTGAACTGAGAATTCTTACTGATAGAAGTGAGATCAATGCATTTAAGTACCTAAAAGACTTTTGACACCTCCACACTCTCCTGTGGCAGTGAGACCAGAGGAGAATAACACACAAAACCTCTCTCAAACACCCACAGTGAGACAGGACAGTGTGTAGCTGCCTTTTACTCCTCGATTTTTTGCATCCCTTGGAAAGATCTGTTCCCAGTTGGAAGCCCTGTGAGTGCCAGCCAGGAGGCACTCACTCAATCGCTGCAGATGCAGATGTGAACAAGCTGTGCAAGGGATTCCTGCCATACACCACAGCACGTGGACTGATATTGGACAGCCAGGCTGGCAGTAACAGAGGATAAAGCACTTGGGTATGAAGGTTTTATGGTGCTCAGCTTCCTGTTCATTCCTGGAGCACAAACCCCTGGCATTTCAGGCTCTGATGTGGTTTCTTTCCTTCTATGCTAGGATGTAGCAGGACTCTGAAGTTGCTTTACTAAGCTGCCAGCAGGCTCTTGAAGTGTTTCCACCAGTTTCCATGAGGGCCAGTACTTGCTAAATCACAGAATGGTTTGGGTTGGAAGGGATCTTAAGCTCATCTCGTTCCAGCTCCCTGCCATGGGCAGGTTCCACTATCCCAGGTTGCTCCAAGCCCCGTCCAACCTGGCCTTGGACACTTCCAGGGATCCGGAGGCAGCCACAGCTTCTCTGGGCAACCTGTGCCAGGGCCTCCCCACTCTCACAAGGAAGAATTTCTTCCCAATATCCCATCTAATCCTGTCATCTGGCAGTGGGAAGCCATTTCCTATGTCCTGTCCCTCCAGGTCCTTGTCCCCAGTCCCTCTCCAGCTCTCCTGGAGCCCCTTTAGGCCCTGGAAGGGGCTCTCAGGTCTCCCTGGATCCTTCTCTTCTCCAGGCTGAACACCCCCAGGTCTCCCAGCTTCTCTCCAAAGCAGAGGGGCTCCAGCCCTCCAAACATCTTTGTAGCCTTCTCTGGCCTTGCTCCAACAGGTCCATGTCCTTCCTGTGCTGGGGGCCCCACTAAATGCTGTTCCCAGCTTGAGCATCTGACAAAGGTGTCATTGGGCTGGGACATGATTCAATCCCTGCAGACACAGATAAGGATGGCCCAGCTCCAGTACCTCATCACCTTCTGCTTTTCCTCACCTCTGATGTGGATCTGCCTTTGTTTCATTTAGGGAGGGGCAGAAGGACCACCCAAGATCAGCTGTGGTTACAGAGGATAATGACCACACCTGGAGAGGGTCAGGAACCAAAGGTGGAGGTTCTCATCTCTCCCCGTTCCCTTGAAGGGAATGCTGCAGTGAGAGACTTTCCCCCATAAAGAGCTTAAAATGAGATGGGATGAGACGGCCCAGCTCCCTTGAGGAGGCAATTCCCAAACAGACATAGGATGGTGATGGAAATCATCCCCTGGGAATGAGACCTGTTCGAAGTGATTGGGCCAGGGGCAGATGTCACAATTCCCTGGGAAGCCACAGCAGGAGCTGCTCCACTCCGCAGCTTTCTGCCTGGCCAAGGAACTACGCTCCACGCATCCCTTTGTAAAGCCTTCCCGGACCACGAGGTGGCATCAAAAACCAGTGCAGCCTGAAGTACGCAGGTTTTTCCCCTGGTCTGGCCTCACCCAGCAAACCCAGAGTTTCTGAGGTTCATCCCGCTGGGATGGACGGCGCAGACTGTCCCTCCTTGCAGGGTTGTCCCTTCTGCCCCTGGGAAGGAAACCTCCCTTTGGCTTCCTTGTCTTGGACATTTTTTCCAAGTAAATTAAAACAAAATTGAATGTGCTTCCAGTTTCCCCACATCCCAAACAGGTCCAGGGACCTGTGTCACCCATCCCTTGCTGCTGACCCTCAGAAAACCCTCCCAGCACTTTGCCCTTCCTGCCCTGGCTCCGTATGAATGACCCCGATTTCCAGTCCCACCGGTTTTCCTCCTATTTCCATTTCCCCCCTGAGGCTCATATATAAACAAAGCAAAGAACAGGGAAAAACAGGGTTACCAAGAGAAAATGAGTCCTGAGTGGCATGTGATGGGCTCTCACACGTCACCGAGCTCCTGGCATATGGTGCCTGATGAGATAACCTTTCACCGGAGCACCAAAACCACCCTTCTCTGAAGAATCCTGGGAGGTTTCCCTTCCTGCAAGGAGCCAGCAGCACTTCTGGCTTTGCAAAGTCATTGGAGGCCTCTCCATGGGCCAAGAGTGTGGCTTTCTTCATATGGACTCACTATGGGATGGAGCCTTCATGCCTCAGTTTCTCTTCTGCCAAGCAGGCACTGTAAATGGCTCTGCAGAGAAACTGGTCTCTCCCTGAACTCAAATTCTGCACGTAGAAGACACAGTCTACATCCCCTAGATCACCTTCCAAAGCCCAACACAACACAGAACAAATATTTTGGCCCTAAGAACCTCCCCCCGCTATTGTGTGGTTCATGCTGCGAGCAGGAGAGACCAAGAGTCTGGGGATATCTTTGAATAGACAAAGGCAATCACAGCCCCATTTGGTGACCAGACACTTTGGAAAAGCATCTTCCCAACCCTGTATCAGGAGGGAAGACTCAGGGGAGTGTAGGAGGAAGCCCCATCAGCCAAGAGACCATGTGCTTACCTTGCTCAAGCTCTTGTCTTGGCCATGGCCAATCTCTGAGCCTGCAGAGAAAGGCCAAGTTGTTAAATACTCCCCCAACAAGCTGTGCCCAGAGCTCTCCCTGTAAAGTTGGGATGTCAGCGTTGCTCTGGATGGAAGGTACTGACATGTTTTTCCTGCAGGAGAGCAAAGGACACAGAAGGAGGGGGTTTTGCTTTCCCTCTGTACAGCACCCACAGAAAAATGTTCAAGATGCAAATTTCCATACGCCAGTGTCCCTAATCCTCTCTCACTTCTTCTTTTCAGTGGATTTCCTCCTTCAAGGTCAGCTGAAGGTTTCTTTTTGAGGCACCAGAGCTGTCCTCATCCTTAGATGTCCCCATCTTACACTAAGCTGACATCTGACCACAGAGGGGCATAGAGGGGAAGTCAGCTCCAACTTTCTGTCACAGGATGGGTGGGAACAGAGTGGAGCCTTGAAAGCACAAGCTCAGCAAGTGATCAGGTGCCTGGCGAGAGCAGCTGAGTTCTGAGCACTTTCCACCGCTCTGGAATTTCCTGGAGGTTGGGGCATGGTAGGAGCAAGGCCAAAATGGTAAATGAGAACACAGCATCTGCCTCAAAGTGTCTGAACCTGCCTGACCCATCTGAACGTGAGCCAGGTGTGCCCAGGTGGGCAAGAAGGCCGATGGCAGCTGGACTGTCCCAGCCCTGGTATGTCACAGCCCCAGGGCAGTGCCCGTCCCTGTGCTGGAACTGCTGAGACACCTCCAGGGCTGGGGACAGTTCTGGGCCCCTCAGACAAGAGAGACATTGAGGGGCTGGAGCGTGTCCAGGGAAGGGAACGGAGCTGGGGAAGGGGCTGGGGCACCAGGAGCGGCTGAGGGAGCTGGGGGGGCTCATCCTGGAGAAAAGGAGGCTCAGGGGGGACCTTCTCACTCTCTGCAACTCTATGACATCAGGGGAGAGCCAGGGGAGTTTGGACTCTGCTCCCAGGGAACAAGGGACAGGACAAGAGAAAACAGCCTCAAGTTGTGCCATAGGAGGTTTAACTTGGATACTGGGAGCATTTTCTTCATGGAAGGGGCTGTCCAGCCCTGGCACGGCTGCCCAGGACAGTGGTGGAGTCCACATCCTTGGTGGGATTTAAAAGCCATGTGGATGTGGCACCTGGGGACATGGGTTAGTGGTGGCCTTGGTGGTGCTGGGGGATGGTTGGACTCGATGATCATAGAGGGCTTTTCCAACATAAATGACTATACGGAAAGCACATGGGAAAGGTGCCCTGGAGTTAAGGTGTTTTCCAAGAGGAACATCTTGGACTACCTGAGTCCAGAGCAGCTGCCCCAACTGGCCCCACATTGATGGGGAGACAACACTGGGGAGCTGCCCCCACCCAAACAGCTGACAAAGATGCCCCCTTGCCAAGGTACAGCTTAGATGGAAGAGGTTCCCATAGATTCAAAAATCTGTCGGGATCATGGAGAAAAAAATCAGTTTGGGGCTGATAAACACAAAGTTCCAGCTCTGGCTCCAGGAGTTGCACAGCCAAAAATTGCTGGGAGAGCTGGGCAGAGATGTCTGGGCACACTGAAGGGTCAAGCAGCGACGTTCAGACTGAGAGGCTGCAAAAATCTGTCTCAAGGCAGATGTAGGATGAGTTTTGCTCTCGGCCTCTCTGACTTGCCAGACATGAATAAAGGCATGTTCCACCTTTGGGTGAGAGCACTCGGGCACCTCCTTGGGCACAGCTGATCATGTTTGCTTGACAACTGAAGTGGGGAGGCAGCCCAAGGAGACATGATGGATGGAGCAAGGGAACCAAGGAGAGCTTGTCAACAGGAAATAGAGAAAATACTATTAATGTTTAATTCAGACAAAGATTTTGCCTTATGTTGGTGCTAAGGATCAATTTTGTCACTGTGCAAAGGGAGATAAACTTTGCAGGAGCAAATGATATTGCAGCCACTGCCTCCCCCCACCCAGCCAGGGCCAGCAGACTCTGCCCTCACCATCTGGCTGCTCAGCCAGACCTGGATTCGATTCGTCCCAGCAACGGTGGGAAGAAGCTTTTTGCTTATGTCATGTATTCCTGAGTCACCTCCCGGGGGAGTCACACGCTTCCTCGTGAGCCAGCTGGGCTGGGTTGCGTAACGGAGTTCCCTGTTTGCACGGATTTGCATGGAACCAGAGTTCCCTGTTTGCACAGACTTGCATGTAACTGGAGTTCCCTGTTTGCACGGATTTGCATGGAACCAGAGTTCCCTGTTTGCACGGATTTGCAGGGAGCAGAGGGGAGGATGGTGCAGGGTCCTCCAGATCTAAGAGGGCTTTTCGGTATCAGCAGCAAAAGGCTAAAGGGTTGCCCCGGGGGTGTAGAACACTAAGACACCCTCCTGGTTTCCACTGCCTTATTGCACGGATGGAAATCCAGGCTGGGGGTTGGATTTAGCTCTGCTGATGCCTTTCCTTATCTCCCATCCACACCAGGAGCACTCAGCCCCCGCCAGGAGGGGCAGCCTCGCAGCCTGGCCACCCTCTTGCTCAGTGCAGGCAGCAAAGCTGATGTTCTGTCTGGACATTAAAATCTAGCCAAATGTAGTAGTTTTAATTTTAGACCTTCCTTGGCAACCAAGTTGTAACCAAGGAAGTGGTCATGTTCCCAGTATTCCATACGATTTTTTACGTAAACCAGAGTATAAATAAGAAGGGGGAGAAGCCTCTTCCTCTCTTTCCTTTCCGGTGGATCCGGGAGCAAATTCTCAGCTATCGGCTCTACTCGTATAGAAGAGTAAGGCCCAGTGAGGCCTTGTGGACCTTGGGAAGCAGAAAGTGCCAGCGGTCACTTAGTACAATTCTGCTATCTCAAGAAAAGTAATAAGATTTTCTTTTGTTAGTTCTTTATTAGTTACTCCTAAGTTTTAATTGTGTATATCTGTTTTGGTTTCTTTTTTTCCTCTCCCTTTTCCCTTCGGGGTGGGGGGAGGTGTTCGAGATCCCTCCTTCTGTGTACATAATATTCTAATTGTATATAAATATAAATACATATGTATATTTTTATACAACTTTAGTCTAGTCATTTCAACATTTCAATAACTTTTCCCTTCTCCCCTTTCCCATAAAGGGGGTGGGGGGAGGAGAAGCTGCAAACTGTAAAGTTTGAGCATTCAGCGGAAAAGTCACCAACAAACCCTCAGCTTCCACCAGATAAGCCCAAATCCAGCAGAATTGGCCAACAGCCAGCCCAAGGCATGTTGTGGTGAACTTTTTAAAGCCATGTGCTCCAGCAGTGACTCTGGCAGACACTGAATGCTTGGAGAGTGAGGATTTGAAGTCAGGATATCCCAGCTCCCATGGAGAGGTGAGGATTACATCAGTGTCCAAGCCTTCCAGTGAAGATTTATCAGGCAGGGTTATGGCTCTAGAAAATCCTGTTTACCAGTTGCCCTGGGCAAGTATTTTAGTTTGGCAGCAGATGCAAATTTGTAATAACCATTATTATCCCCATCAAGACCTCACAGACATTCTGCCACTGTCAGGGTGTTCAAGCCAGCTGCAAAATCGTGTCCTAGAAATCTTAGAATCACAGAAAGATTTGAGTTGGAAGGGACCTTTAAGCTCATCTCATTCCAACTCCCATGGTCAGGGACACCCTCCACTATCCCAGGTTGCTCCAAACCCCGTCCAACCTGGACTTGAACAATTCCAGGGATGATGTTCAAAGAGGGACGCAAAGCCAAGAAAAAAAAAAAGAACTTTGGGAGCAAATATCACAGAGCTGCTTTGGTAGTAAAATTATAGTGTTTGAAAGTGGCTGAAAAGGGTGAATTTGGAAAGAGCTGGGTTGATACCTCCCCGAAGGAGGTCTGGCAGCCCAACTGGACAGGCTTTGGGTTCAGGGAGGAGCACACTTCACTCCTACCCTAATCCAAGCCAAGCTATCAGGTTATTAAATAAATCTGCATTTCATTCCCTTGTTGTAAGCAATGATAATTTTATACTCTGAAGATGAAAAAACCCCATACCTGCATTAATTAGGGCTTTTTTTTTTTTGGTGGTGGGAGATGAACATACACAGGTTTTTTTTCCTAAAACTTATAGGTGTTGGCCCTGCAGCAGCTTCATTAGGAGCTATTTGCTGCTCTCTGTTGAAGCAGAGACACCATGATTCAATCAGCAGTGATTTAACAAGTGATAAGAGAGGTTTGCCCAAGGCCTCCTGACCCATTTCCTTATCTGATTCCTGTAGTGGTGGATTTTGCTCCAAAGGCTGAAGCTTGCCAAAGCCACTGCAAACACCATTCATTTCACTGATACACTAAAAAAATTTCACAAAAAGGAAAAAGGGGAGTTGTTTCGTGCCTGGTTTGGACACACGAGGGATTTACAGGCTCCTGGGAAAGTCTGCAGTGGGGAAACTTTCTGGCTGCATTCAGCATCATATATAAGCCCAAGTTATTATAGAATCACAGTATGGTTTGGGTTGGAAAGGACCTCAAAGATCACCCATTTCCACCCCCTGCCATGGGCAGGGACACCTTCCACTAGCCCAGGTTGCTCCAAGCCCCATCCAACCTGGCCTTGGACACTTCCAGGGATCCAGGGGTAGCCACAGCTTCTCTGGGCAACCTGTGCCAGGGCCTCCCCACCCTCATGTGGAAGATTTCCTTCCCAATATCCCATCTATCCCTTCCCCCTGTCAATGTGATACCATTCCCACGTGTCCTGTCCTTCCAGGCCCTTTTCCCAAGTCCCTCTCCAGCTCTCCTGGAGCCCCTTTAGGCACTGGAAGGGGGTCTCAGGTCTCCCTGGATCCTTCTCTTCTCCAGGTGAACCCCCCCAGCTCTCCCAGCCTGGCTCCAGAGCAGAGGGGCTCCAGCCCTCGGAGCATCTTATCTCAAAAAACTATCAACATATCTCAAAAACTGGCACGTTTTCAGCTCAAACCAACTGAAAAAGGCACAGCAACTTTGACACTTCCCCAGAGAGGACAAAGAGTCAGCAGTCTGTGCAAAGTTTTAGTTCATGCTTTCATTTCTCGAGAAAGACACAAAACACTGGCAGAAAAACAGGTGGCTTCTGTTTCCTGGGTAAACCATGGAGGGCACCAGCACAGCCCCAGGGATGTGCTCCAATATGATCCATAATAAGGCAAATTAAAGGTGTTTTATGGGGTTGCACAAGTTTTAAATTGCTATTAGGTAACTTATGGGCAAAAACCTAGTTGGAAATAAGGAGGTATTGGGAATAAAGAGGGAAGTGCCACACATTACTGGGAGAAATAAGTGTTAGTTATGTCCTGACTCCAGCTCCCACTCATCCCACACCATGCTCACATGACTGGATGCATGAAGGACTTCAGAACCAGATTATACGAAGGGCAAGACAAAAACCAGGTTATTTTTCCTGTGTTTTATGTCAACAAAACCTCACAGACAACATGGAAAACTGAAATCAAGCTTTACAAGGAGAGAAAAGAAAGCCTGTGGAGTCAGAGGGAGGTTTGGCAGGTTACAAATGACTTTATTTATTTTTTTTTTATTTTAACTGCTGAAGCATAAGTAAAAACATACTGAAGAGATGGTTAAAAATTACATGCAAAGGCAGGCAATGGTCTCAGGGCCTTTGCACACAGAGTATTGAAGAATAAAAACTCTTAAACACAGCAAAACCCCTTTCCAATTTTATTTCATAAATACTGTGGGGTGCAGTCAAGTGGATTAGATGTTATTTTTCTTACTTTTTTCATGACTTCACTAGGAAACCTTCTAAATCAAAATCAATCTTTAATTCTTTCAATGTCTGCAGTAAGTCCCAGGTGGTTCCCTTGGCCAAGTGTTGATTTTCCACCCTGGCTGCTGGGTGTCAGGCTTTTAATTACTGATTAATTGTTTTTTATTACAGACCTTTGTATTTCTGAGGGTGGTAGGGAGCATATTTTATTCCCACCTCCTTGCAGAGAGGGGTGAGAAAGGAATAAAAAAGGGATGTTTTTTATCACTCAAGAGAAGCTTTAGCATTACTGTGGTTTAGAACAAGGCTTGAAAGTGGCTCCTGACATGACTTTTCTGTGTTGTTCATACTTCTGACAAACAGCAAAAATGGGGGGAAAAGTCAGTTAGCAAAGTAACACAGTAAAATCTTTCTGCGTTTCCAGATGTAAAGCTCAAAGGATGCTGGAAGGATAGAGGTGGGATGGGCAGGGAAAGTTAGATGGGATGGGGGCAGGCTGGAGGAGGGAAGCAGGAGGAATGGAGACAGGCTGGAGAAGGGAAGCAGGCAGGATCACAGAATCATGGAATGGTTTGGGTTGGAAGGAACCTTAAAGCTCATCTCATTCCAACCCCCTGCCATGGGCAGGGACACCTTCCACTGTCCCAGATTGCTCCAAGCCCCATCCAACCTGGCCTTGGACACTTCAGGGATGGGGCAGCCACAGCTCCTCTGGGCAACCTGCATGATGTGGGTAGTGGAGGGATGGAGCTGGAATGCAGGTGGGATGAAAGCAGAATGGCAGAAAGAAGCAGGTGAGATGCAGGTGGGATTTAGGAAGGATGCAGGCAGGTTGGAGGAGGAAAACCAGATGGGATGGAGGGTGGCTGGAGGAGGGAAACAGGCAGGAAAGATGCAGGCAGCATGGAGACGGGATGCAGGTGGGGATGGAGGCAGGAGGGGGATGGAAGAGCAGAGAATGGGATACAGGTGGGATTGAGGAAATATGCACTCAGGTTCGTGGAGAAAAACTAGATGGGATGGAGATAGGATGGATCAGGGAGGCAGGAAGGATGTGGGTGAGACTGAAAAGGAATGAAAGTGGAAAGCAGATGGGACTGAGGAGGGGTGCAGGCAGGTTGGAAAGGAAAACTAGATGGGATGGAGGCCAGCAGGAGGTCAGAGACAGGCAGGAGGAGGGATGCAGGCAGGATGGAGACGGGATGGAGGTGGGAAGGTGGGATTGAGGAAGGATGTGGGAAGGTTGGAGGTAGGAAAACTAACGGGGATGGAGGCTGGTCAGTGGAAGGAAGCAGGCAGGAGTAGGGATGGAGGCAGGATGGAGACAGGATGGTAGAGGGTGGGATGCAGGTAGGATTGAGTAAGGTCACAGGCAGGCTGGAGGAGGGATGCAGGCAGATTAGAAAAGGAAAACTAGATGGAATGGAGGCCGGCAGGAGGACAGAAAGAGGCAGGAGGAAGGATGGAGGC
>VZRE01000014.1:179603-203817 GCA_013396775.1 Cephalopterus ornatus | reverse complement strand
AGGTGACTCAGCCTCCGGGAGGTGCCTCGGCCGCCGCTAACCGAGGCTCGGGGGCCGTGCGGGGCGGTGAGTCCTGGGGGCCGGGCCAGGGACGCGCATAAGGGGCGCAGCGGGGCGCGGGTGAGGGCGCGGCGACGGGACCGGTAAGGGCAGGGGATGCTGCGGGGCGGGGGACACGCGTGGGGCGGTGGCGATGCGGCACCCCCTTTCCACGGCTCCGTGGGGGCTGCGGAACGTCCAGCAGCAGCGCCTCCCACTTTTTCCAGCGGCGTTGTTTTGGGATTTTTGTCCGTGGCTGGCGCGGGAGGGGGACTGCGGTTGCGGGATGCGGGAAGGGGTTTGCGCTGCGGCTCGAGGGTGCGGATTGTTGCAGGAAAAATGCCGTGGACCGTCAGAAATCGGCAGACCTTCAGTAGGGGCCACGGGAAGGGAGAGGAAGCGTTGTTTTTATAATAAAGGCAGGAAAAACACCCCAGCCCTGCTCGTCAGCTGACGCTGCGGTCGGTTTGGCACCCTGGGAACATCCCGTGATCACAGCCCAGCCTGGGTCTGGACCAGGACCGTGGCTTGGGAATGGCGCTGAAGAAGCTGCCCTGCATCTCCCTGGCCTGTAAGAAATCTCTCATCCCTGTATCCCAATCCCAGGGATGCTCTGCAGGCGTGAGACAGCAAAGATCGCTTCCTTCGGGCACTTCCCTCCTGGTTGCGGATGAAGGGATAGGGATTTCCGTAGCACGGGGTGTCTGAGGTCTTGTGCAAGACTCTGGTTTGGGGGTTGGACTGTAAGAATAGGAAAAAAAAAAATCAGTGCAGCTTTATTTGTGAGGAATCTTGTGCTTTCTGTGCCTGGAAGCTGTAGAGGTGAGCACTGCAGCTTGTGTCAGGATGGATTTATTTTGCCAGGTACTGAACAGCCTGGTCTAGTAGGAATTAGATGATCTTTAGGGTCCCTTCCAAGCTAGATCTTTCTAGGATTTTGATATCCAACCTGTGCTTGTGATCTGGCTTTGCTAGAAAGGAGTAAGCGTGGGAAAGAGTGCCTCATGTTGTTTTTTCTTGAGGAAAAAAGAATTCAAGCTCTGACAGTGCAGTGAGAGCTGTAATGAAGTCACCAGGCCACGGGTTTGGTGCTGCCAATCTCACCTGGTGGCACAGCAAGCTGAGCTGGATCGTATCCTTGATGCGTTTGCTTTGTTGTGGCTTGGAGTCGCAGACCAACCCTGTCAGACAGGACAAAGGACAAAGCCTGGCCTGGGCAAAGGGCTGGTGCTGAGCAGGACACATGACTTGGGCGTTGCTGAGCACCCCCCTCGACCCGGAGGGGCACCCCTGGCCCTGCAGGGCTGGGAGGTGTTTTAGAATTGAGGGGTGGGACACCTTTTATCTTCCTCAGACCCTTGCAAAAGGGTTTGTGAGGGCCTCTGTCTGTGCCTGGAGGGGTTTGGCCCAGACAGTGGAGGAGCTGAGATGCTTCTGGGCTGTGACTTATCTCGTGGTCTGACCTGCCTCAGCTGAGTCATGTGAGCTGGGCTTGGAACAAGCCGGTTTTGGGGTTGGGTTGTTGTTTTCTTAATAGGAGTTAAGTGGGAATTGTAGGCTTTGATTTTCGGGGTGATTTGGTGAAGACCTTTGTGGTGGGACTCTGCAGCAGTGAAGGCGTTTGCTGTTGTGGGCACTGTGCGCCTCCCTTGGCTTCTTAGAGGAGGGGGCTTGTGGGATCCTGCTGATGTCTGGAATAACAGGGTTTAAATAGCTCGAGCTCTGTCCCTGGGAAAGTCGGCAGGGAACTGCCCCTGGCTCCCAGATCTGGTTGAGGGGGATGGAGAAGGCACCTGGGTGGTGTCTCCTCCTTCCCTCCTCCTCTGCGACAGCACAGGAGGATGTGGGTGGATTCTGCAGCACCAGCACAGCCATCTCCCTTCAGATACGCTCCTCCCTCGCAGGCTTCAGCCGCTCTGAGCAGCTCCTGTCGGGGAGCCTTCGGCCTCAGTGCTTCCTCCTCACTGGCTGGGAGCGGAGGGCTTGAGAGCTGCACTCGGGGCGCCAAATTTCCTCTTTTTAAGCAACCAGCTGGCTGAATTGTGAAATTGTGAGTGTCCTGCCCAGGGCCAGGTGTGCTGCTTGGGTAGTTATTTCTTGCTCGTTCTTCAAGAAACTGCATTAGCAGTTTTGGATCCCAAAGCAGGGGGGTTCTCTGCTCCCAGGGCTGCAGCCCAAGAGGAGGTGAAGCAGCTTGGAGGGCTCTTTGTAAGGCCCAAACATCCTCCTGCCACCTGGATAGCTTTCCAGGGTGCAGCTGCCGTGTCCTAAGAAGTCCAGCAGCCTTGTTTTCATTTTCAAGCTAATGAGCTGCGGTGGGATGTGACCTGCGAAAACAACCTTAGCCAGGGTTATCCCGGAGCTGCGAGGCACCTCCGGAGCCGTGGGAGGGTTGCAATGGGAAGGGATCTCCTGGGTTTGCCGGAGCAACATCTCTGACCTGTTCACTGTGCATGAAGAGGAGCAGACATCTGTGGGGTGCAGCAGCTGTTTCGCAGTTCGGGGTTTGGTGCTGCTCCTCTGGCGGTGTTCGAAGCAGCCGTGGGGTTTTAGTGGGAGGAGATGTGTGTGTGGAGGAGATAGACGTGGCCGGGGAAGCACATCCCTGATAACGCTGCCACAGAAGGGTCTTGCAGCTCGAATCAGCTGGGAAAGGGAGGTGATGGTGGAAACCAGCAGCCTTTTCTTGCTGCGGCGTCTCCAGGGTCGTCGTGGGTCCAGCTGCGCGTGACCCGCCATCAGTGGGAATCGGGAATCCACCCTGCCAGTCCCGTGTCTGTGTGCCCTATTTATAGATCTGCTGTGCACAGGGCGCTGGCTGAAGCTGGGGAGGAGGAGGAGGAGGAGGGGGGAGTTAGGGAGGAAGAAATCCCGCGAGATCGAGGATATCCCCTTCCTTTTCCAGCCAGGTGCTGGGATATTCCATGCCAGCCAGCTGGGATTATCAGCTCCCCGTTGAAACTTCATGGCCACGGGAGACCTAGAATAGTAGAAAAGTGTGGGTTGGAAGGAAGGTTTAAAGGTCATTTGGTCCAACCCCCCTGCAATGAGCGGGGACATCTTTAACTATAAATCAGGTTGCTCAGAGCCCCATCCAACCTGACCTTAAATGTTTCCAGGGATGGGGCAACCACAGCTTCTCTGGGCAGCCTGTGCCAGGGCCTCACTGCCCTCACTGGGAACCACTTCTCCCAAAAATCCCATCTAACCGTGCCCTCTGTCAGTTTGAAGCCATTCCCCTTGTCCTGTCCCTCCAGGCCCTTGCCCAAAGTCCCTCTCCAGCTCTCTTTGACCCTCTTTAGGCACTGGAAGGGGCTCTCATGTCTCCCCAGAGTGTTCTCTTCTCCAGGTCGAACATGCCCAGCTCTCTCATGCCCCATAGGGAGGCTCCATGCCCAGGGCAGACTTGGCACAGAGGTTTGTTTGCTGAAGTAAGGGGCTGGCTCCCAGCTCTTTGGTTTGCTGGGTTTTGCTGGCCCTGGGCCATGTCGTGGGGCAGATGCAAAGCAGCAGAGCTGAAGCAGCGAGGGGAAACTGCAGGGATCTATTTTCAGTTTGGTTTCAGGAGGGGAAACTGCAGGGATCTGTTTTCAGTTTGGTTTCGGGTTGCCTGGAGTGTGGTCTGGTAACCTGAGGACGTGAGATCTCCCTTGTCTGTCTCTCAAAAGCTGGGTGTGAGCAGCCTATCGATGCCTTGCAGGGCGGGTTTTAGCCTGTCAGCAAATTTACAAGCATCCTGCTGAAAAGAAAAGTGTCTCTCATGTGGCTTCTGGCCTCGAAGATACCTCCTTCCTGTGCTAAGGAAAAAACAAAGCTGACTGCAGGAAGTACAGAGTTTTTTTGGGATTGGATTTTTGTGTGTGTGTGTGTGTATTTTATTATTTTTTTTTAATATATTTTTCATTAAAAAGATGCTTCAGCTCCGGCTGGTCACCTGCAAGCTTATTGTGGCCATGTTGAAGGGGCACAAGGCAAAAACCACAGTAGTCTTAGAAATGTGTATTTATTTCTCTGGGTGTAACCTCCTTCCTGCTGCGTAAGCAGGGGAGCACAGAGGGGACACCGGGAATGCCAGCGAGTCCCTTGCCTGCAGAAACCTCTAAGCAAGCAAATATTCATGAAACCCCTGCAAATGTGCATGAAACCACTTCAAAGAGGTGAGATTTAGGGGTAGGAGGACCCCTGCGCTGCTGAAACTCAACTATTTTTTTTGTGCTGTTAATCCTGCTGAAAGCACAAAGAAGGGGAGAAAAAAATAAATAAATAAATGTTGGAAGTAGGAGGGGGACAGGAAAAAAAAAGCCCCTTTATACAGTGAGCTGCAGCTTCCTGGCCTTGTTGCTGGCAGAAAGTAGGACACTCCTGCTGGGTTTTCTTCTCTGGAAAGGCTAAACTTGGCTGTGAGTGGGTGGAAGCAGCCAGCATGGAGATGTGTGTGATCTCCCATCCCCATCCCCTGCTCATCCAGCTCTGCCGCCGTGGGGCCGGAGAGCTGCTGGCAGGAGCTGTGTGTCCGGTTTAAGGCCAGGCTTGCAAAGGTGATTACACATTCAGCTCACTGGGATGAGCAGGAATTAGAGCCTGGGTGTCTCTGCTGTGGAGCATCCGAGGTCTTGGGTTGCTCACAGGGCTCGGAGCTCGCCGGGGTGGGTGTGGGGGTTCGTGGGAGGGAGCTGGGAGGGTTTGGAGGAGCAGGAGGGTGCCCTGGTGTGTTTGTAGAGATAGAGGAGTTCGTGGCCTGGTGATGTGCCTGAGTCAGGCATGGGGAAGTGGAGCAAGCTGCTGCTGTTGGGGGTTAAATTGGAGTTGGTCGTTTGGATGTGAATTATATTAAAGGAGGCAGGAGAGCAAAGAAACCACCGAGTCCTGGAGCATCTTTGGGTGGGTGGTGCTTGTGCTCCTGCATGGGAGGCTGTGGTCCATTCTTTCGTGCTCTTGGATTTCCCCTGTGTCTCTGTTCCTCAAACTGGGGCTTTCCTGGTGCCCTGCACCTCTCTGGTGACAAGCCCCAGTGGGAGGGGAACGGGGAACAGCAGCCACTGGCAGCTTCAGTGCATGTGGGGGACCCTCTGGATGGGCAGGGGGGCACAACCTGGGGCTGTGACCCCGATCAGGATCCCCAGGGCAACGGGTTGGCCAAAATGAGGCTGTAAAGTCCAAAAAGTCCAAATTTGGAGTGATATCTTTTCAGGAAGAGCACTGCAGTAGGGCCAGGAGTCAGCGAGTCCCTGGGGCTGCAGCCCTGCCTGTGGTTTGCTGCAGAGGTGGGATGTCATTTACTCCCTCTCCTAGTCCTTATTCTCCATTTTTGTGGAAGTAAACACAGGTTTTAATACCCTCCAAATCCTTTGGATCAGCTTCAAAAAGTATTTTCCTGCTGCTGCTAATCCTGCAGTGGTCAACAGACACGGTTGCCTTGTCTAATTTCTCCTGAGCTGCAGGAGGGGGGGGTTATTTCTCTGCTCCTGTGTCTCTCCTGACTTTTGGGGTAATTCAGGATACAAAGGGGCCTGGTGCAGCCACATGTTTTATCCTCCCACGTGTTGCTGTGATGGTCCTTCGGTGTTGCTTGTGGCCCGAGGCTACGTTGGGAAGTTTGCAATGATGCTCCAATCTGGCTGCAGGTGGAGTGTCCCATTCTGTGGCCGAGATGTGGCCGTCCGTGTCCATCCTGTGTGTCCTGGTGGCCTTCGCCAATGCTCGCAGCATTCCTTACTTCCCTCCCCTCTCCAGTGACTTGGTCGACCACATAAACAAGCTCAACACCACCTGGAAGGTGAGTACTGGGTTGATTTTGCGGGGTTTTTTGGGGGATATACGTTGGTATAATATTGTCTGTGGGATTCGGTGGCTGAGCTTTGAGAGTCTCACCACAGTGGGGACATCAAACGAGCCTTGGTTCCAGTTAATTTTTCCAGTGAAGTGATGCTCTCGGGGATTCCTGGAGTGACAGTAACTGGAGCTTCTCCTCCTTGGAGCAGAGCACTGATGAGTTTGTGGAATAGGAGCAAGAGTAAGAGGAGGAAACCCTGGAGGAGGCTGGAAACAAGCAGCAGGTGTCCAGCTCTGTTGGTGACCTGCCCAAACCCTCCTTGGCCGGTTTGCTGTGGCCAGAGCCTCAAGATGGACCTTACTGGTCATGATGGGCTGATCCTGCAAGGGGCTGTGTTCTGTGTCTCTGGGTAGTTGGCTCTTGGCCCCTGGGCTTTACAGCAAATGTCAGACTCTGGTGTGGATTTGGGGAACTCTGGAGCACCAGGCTGGTCCCAGCAATGTGCTTGATGGCTGTGAAGAGTTGTGTCCCATTTCTGTGTGTCTGTTCCCAGGCAGGGCACAACTTCCACAATGCTGACATGAGCTATGTGAAGAAGCTCTGTGGCACCTTCCTGGGTGGGCCCAAGCTCCCTGAGAGGTGAGTGCTGGGAGAAGAAGGTGAAGCTCCTGTAAAAGCTTGTGTGGATCCTCCAGGTGTGTCTGGAGTGGGTGAGGGACTCTCCTGGCAGACTGTGAGCAGTGTTCCCATGGGTGCAGCCTGGTGGACATCATACATGGAATGAAGCATGGGGCATGCATGAGGGGAAAATCCCTCCTGTCTCCTGCCAGATACTTGACCAGTTGTGTAATTTGTTATCCTTGAAAATTAACATACTAGAGGAGCTGCTGACCTGGTCTGAGGATGTCAGAAGCACTTACTCTCCTTCAGTCAGCAAACAACAATAGCTCTCATCCTCCAGGTCACCTTTAGAGGAGGTTGAAGAGTCCAGAGCAACCAGTCCTGTTACACTGGTGCTCCTGTAACGGGACTTCCCTCTTCTCACTCGCAGGGTGGACTTTGCTGCAGACATGGAGCTGCCTGATAACTTCGACTCACGGACACAGTGGCCCAACTGTCCCACCATCAGTGAGATAAGAGACCAGGGCTCCTGTGGCTCCTGCTGGGTGAGAACATGGGCAGCTTCAGGTCCTGTTAATACAGACTTTGCTGGACAAAACCCATGCTGTTGGGTTTGCTACTGAACTGTGTAAATCATAGAATCACAGAGTGGTTTGGGTGGGAAGTGACCTTGAAGCTCATCCAGTTCCAACCCCCCTGCCATGGGCAGGGACACCTTCCACTTGACGAGATTTCTCCAAGCCCCATCCAGCCTGGCCTTGAACACTTCCAGGGATGGGGCAACCACAACTTTTCTGGGCAACCTGGGCCAGGGCCTCACCACCCTCACAGCCAAGAATTTCTTCCCAATATCCCATCTAACCCTGCCATCTGGCGTTATGAAGAAGCCATTCCCCCTTGTCCAAAGTCGCTCTCCAGCTCTCTTGGAACCCCTTTAGGCACTGGAAGGGGCTCTCAGGTCTCCCTGGGTCCCTCTCTTCTCCAGGTGAACCCCCCCAGTTCTCCCAGCCTGTCTCCAGAGCAGAGGAGCTCCAGCCCTCAGAGCATCTTTGCTGCCTTATATTAGGGAAAAGGGGGGATCCTGCAGTGTCTGAGCTCCTCAGTGTCTTCTCCCAGCCAGGCCCATGCCTGCTGCACTCATTGCCAGGAGGTCTCCTGGTTTCTCTCCCATGACCTGCTCTAATGGTGTCTTGGGGCTGCCCACAGGCTTTTGGCGCCGTAGAAGCGATTTCAGACCGAATCTGTGTCCACACCAACGCCAAGGTCAGTGTGGAGGTGTCAGCTGAGGACTTGCTGTCATGCTGTGGCTTCGAGTGCGGCATGGGGTGAGCTGCTCCTGGTCCTTGTGCACTTGGAAGGGGAGGTGGGAGGAGCAGGGACACAAGCTGGAGATGCTCATTGCTTCACCTCTGCCTCCCTGGTCTCCCTAACGAGCAGGAAGCTCCAGCAGAGGTTTGCGCTGTGAGTGCTGGAGTTAGATGGGAACAAAAAGGTGATTTTTGGGACACATCCTGCCCCCAGGATAGTGGATGATGATGGCTGGTGGTGGGAGGGCAAGCACACAGTGATGCTCTCCTATGCAGAGCTGGCAGCTGCCAAAGACAACGGCAGGATCTTTTCATAGTCCCAGATCCTTGGTTTTCAGGCACAAGCCTGTGGCTTTTCCAGTTGTTGAGCCCAGGGTAGGGAGTTTGGTCTCCAAGTCCTGTCGCTCCTAGCAGCAGAAGCTGATAAGGGACCTGGTAAGGAGGCACTTTGGGATTTGGAGGCTCTTAGCTCCTTACCTGAGGGCTTTGGTGTCTCAAGGCGAGTCCTGGGGAAGGCAGGAACAGACTAAAAGAAGGTTCAATATGCCCAAAACTTTCCTTCAGCTACCCAGGCTTGCTCCATTCCCCTGCCTCCCCCAAAATGGGATGGCTCTGAGCAAGCTGGGGCTGAAACTGCTGCCTCTTCCTCCAGGTGCAATGGTGGTTACCCCTCCGGCGCGTGGAGGTACTGGACAGAGAGGGGCCTTGTGTCTGGGGGCCTCTATGATTCCCATGTGGGTAAGTCCTGGCAGATACCCTTGGGAAAACAAAGAGGACCATCTCTGCCTGGTTAAGGTTCATGTCCTTCAGGATGCTTCTGTCCTGTCTGCATCCGTGTGGCTGCTCCCTCCTTCAGGTCTGGGCTCAAACACCTCTGCTGTCCCGGCTCCTGTCCCCGCTTCTGGTGGCTCCTTGTGGTCACTGCTTTGGGACAAGGGTCCTTGAGCAGCACCTAGAGACAGGAGACCCGTCCAGGAAGGGAGCCAGTAGCCCTTAACAATCCCACAAGGCTCCTGCTTCCATAGCAGGAATGGATCAGGCTGTGAATTTTTTATTGTAGCTGGTTTTGGACTCGTTTGGTATGTTTTGGATGAGGTCAGGAGATCTTCCGGGCATGTTTCCCCTTCAAAAAGTAACTTCCAGAGTGGAAACCTCAGCCTCCTCCTGGCATGGCCGTATTCCCATCGTGTTTCCATCTTTTCCATCTCCTTGTGAAGAGGCAGGTGGTGGGAAGAAGCAGGTCCAGAGGGAAACTCTTTACTGATGGAGGGATTGCCCAGCTGGCAGAGGAAAGACCTACTCTTGGACCCCACTGATCTGTGGGGTCCCTGAGTCAAAAAGGCCCTTTCTTGGGGCAGCTGGTGCCTTCCCCAGCATGGCTGTTGGGAAATCTGGGGACAGCCAGTTCATGTCACCTCTGTCCTCGACAGGCTGCCGTCCCTACTCCATCCCACCCTGCGAGCACCACGTGAACGGCTCCCGGCCCCCCTGCACCGGGGAAGGAGGGGGAACCCCGAGATGCAGCCGGCACTGTGAACCTGGGTACTCCCCCTCCTACAAGGAGGACAAGCACTATGGTAAGGGAGGTGACAGCACAGCTCCAGAGGTACTCCTTGTGGCAACTTGGTAGAGTTGGCGGGGTTGGACCTGTTCCCAAGCTGGTTTGCGGTGGTGATTTTCTGTGCCTTGTCCCTGGAGACCCTGGTCTGGTGGTCCTGGAGCAGACACCAGCCTGGCAGATGCACAGTTTGTGTTTGTATTCCCCATCAGTTGAGACTGGGGAAGGAAAATGGTTTAAGTCCTCATGGTGCACGTGGCTGGGTTGAAGAGTGTGGTGCTGAGCCCTGTCTGGTGTCAAAGCCGTGTCCTGACTCCTTGGTACAGCCAGCTCTGTACATTTAGGATAATCCAGCTGTTTCTTAGAGGTTTGTCTCAACCTCGAGTAATTTGGATTGTTTTTTGAGGATGTACAAGAAGAAAATTTCCATTCCCTCTGAAGCTGTCTGGAATAGGTCTTTGGGTACAGAATAGGACTCGGATGAAATAATTCCCTGTAGAAGAGGGATATCTGGAGCCCACTTTTCCTACCTGACTGTGTCAGTGTCTCCAGAGCAGCTGGGTTTGAATTTAACCTGAATTTAAGTGGAAGAGGCCTCTTGCAGGGTCGCACTCACTTCAGCCATCCAATCCCTGTGTGGCCTGACAGTTCTGTCCTAATGATGGGAACTTTTTCCTCCCTAGGCATCACCTCCTATGGAGTCCCTCGCAGTGAGAAGGAAATCATGGCTGAGATCTACAAGAACGGCCCAGTGGAAGGAGCCTTTATTGTCTATGAGGATTTCCTGATGTACAAGTCTGGTGAGTGTCAGCACTGAGGCTGTGGAGAGTTCCCTACTTGATCCAGAGAGTCCTTGCTTTGTGGCCCTTGTCCCTCTGCTCGAGTCTGAAAGGAGATCTCAAGCTCACACTCGAGTATCTGGTGTGGCAGGACCATGGGCAGATGCCATCTGCTGTATCCACTGGTTTATAGCAAAGGGAATCGGGAGTGGTTCAGGAAGGGAACCCCAATGGGGACTGCCCCAAATTCCAGCTGAGAACAGCAGCTTGGATTTTAGGTAAAATCCTGGCAGAAGGACCCCAATTCCTTGTTCTGAACTGCTTTTTGGCCCCTCGCTGAGTGTCTCTGAGTGTCCTGTGTGCTGAGCTGGTGCTGAGCATCAGTATAGAATCATGGAATGGTTTGGGTTGGAAGGGACCTTAAGGATCATCTCGTTCCAGCCCTCTGCCATGGGCAGGGACACCTTCCACTATCCCAGGTTGCTCCAAGCTCCATCCAGTTTGTCCTTGGACACTTCCAGGAATGGGGCAGTCACAGCTTCTCTGGGCGACCTCTGCCAGGGCCTCACCACCTGCACACCCAGAATTCCACCTAACACCCAATCTGAATCTCCTCACTTCTGGTTTAACACTGTTCCCTCTTGTCTTGCCACTGTCTCCCCATGTAAAATTCCTTCCTCACGACCCTTGAGTTTCAGGTTCACATTTAACCAAAAACCTCTTCTCAGCTACCCTCTGGGTCGCCAAATCGGGCGTCCCGCAAGCTCTCGGTGCTCTGTGGCGTGGAGACACGGTGCCCATGGACGTGTTGGTGTGTTGCCTTGCAGGCGTGTACCAGCACGTGTCCGGGGAGCAGGTTGGAGGCCACGCCATCCGGATCCTGGGCTGGGGGGTGGAGAACGACACCCCGTACTGGCTGGTGGCCAACTCCTGGAACACCGACTGGGGGGACAACGGTGAGGCCTTGCAGAGAACCCCCTCTCTGTTCTCCTGGGCACGGTGAGGAGGTTGAGGTTTGAGTGTTGCTCTTGGTGTGCTTCTAGGCTTCTTCAAAATCCTCCGAGGGGAGGACCACTGCGGCATCGAGTCTGAGGTCGTGGCCGGCATCCCCAGGACGGAGCAGTACTGGAAGAGGATGTAACCTTGGATCAAGCCACAAATAATCCTGAGTCCCTGATGCTTTTAAATGATAGCAGGTTGGGTGCAGAGACCCCCCCTTCTAAGAGACTATAGTTGAGATTACTTTATTAAAGCTTTTTATCTTTTCTTTTTTCCTCCCCTTTTTTTTTTTTGGTTGTTTTTCAGTTTTTTTTGGTTTTGGGGGGGTTTTTTTGGGTTTTTTTTTTTTTGGTTTTGTACATCAGAGCTAACTGCTCTCTGCCAACCTCCTGCTCCTGGTGGATTGCAGCCGTGGAGCATTCCCTGCTCGAAGGACTGCTGGGGAGCTTGCTGGCCTTTTGGTGTTTGGTTAGCCTGGACCCCTTCCAGCCCAGTTTGTTACTGGGAGGGCAGGAAGCAGTAGCATTGTTGCTGTTATTAGGGATTTGCTGGTGGGGCAGAGATGAATCCTGCTGGGAAGCCATAGGCAGGAGGGATTTGTGCACCCCTGGCTGGGTTGGTCTGACTGTTAGTACCCAAAAAAAGCAGGGAATGTTAGCGTGTGCCTTGAACTGGCTAAATTCAGACCTACTAGTGACAAAATACTGATGGACTTGATGTGGGGCTGGCTCTGGCCAGAGCTGCCTGCACCAAGACCTTTGTGCATCACTTACTCTGCTGCATCCATTTGGCTTTTTAAACCACTTCAACTGTTCTTTTGGGTTTTATCTGCTGTAGTCTGGGGTTCTTGATCCCGGGGAAGGGCCTGGCTGGAGCTCCATGAGCCTTTGACCAAATATCCTGCCAGCATCCAGGACACTGGAAAGAGCAAACCACTTTCTATCCATGGCTGGGCAGCTTGGTGTGTGCACCCTGGGCAAGGGTGCAGCACCCAAAATTGGGGTGCTTTAAGGCTGGGGGTTCTGAATGCTGACCTGAGGGATGGTTCCCAAATCAGCTGCAGATGCTTGGAGGTATCTCACTGACTTGCACACAACTGAAATTTATTTTTTTCCTTGAGCCACAGATGTTAAGGAAGAAAGAAACCCTTACTTTTGTTACTGGGGGGAGGTGTAATAGTTGTGTAGGAGGAATCATGATTTGCCACCACTAATATAGCAAAAGAGCTTTTTTTTTTTTATTTTAATTTTAAAGCACAAAGTATTTTACTGAGCTGAGGCTGCAGGCTGAAACATGTGAAGCAGGCTCTCCCGTGCACTGTAAAATAGCCCCTTACCTCTGCTTACTCAAACACCAGTGAGCCAGAGCTGCGCTGTTGTGATCGGAACAACCGTGCCAATAAATGATTTCTCCAGTGTCTTGTCTCCTGGCCCTTGGTTGCTTCTGCTCGACTTCCAGCCACCTCAAATGATTGTCTGGTCTGGAAGCAGGTAGAACCTTTCTGTCTTCACGGAATGGTTTGGGTTGGAAGGGACCTTTAGGATCATTCAGTTCCAACCCCCTGCCATGGGCAGGGACACCTTCCACTTCCCCAGGGTTGCTCCAAGCCCCATCCAACCCGGCCTTGAACACTTCCAGGGATGGGGCAGTCACAGCTCTGGGCAAGCTGTGCCAGGGCCTCCCCATCTTCACAGCCAAGAATTCCTTCCCAATATTCCACCTATCCCTGCCCTCTGGCACTTTCAAGCCATCTCCCCTTGTCCTGTTTCTCCACACCCTTGTCCCAAGTCCCTCTCCAGCTCTCCTGAAGCCCTTTAGGCACTGGAAGGGGCTCTCAGGTCTCTCTGGATCCTCCCCTTCTCCAGGTGAACCCCCCCAGCTCTCCCAGCCTGGCTCCAGAGCAGAGGGGCTCCAGCCCTTGGAGCATCTGCGTGGCCTCCTCTGGAGTCTCTCCAGCAGCTCAATGTCCTTCAGATGCTGGGATCCAGAGCTGGAGGCAGCTCTGGAGGTGGGGTCTCACCTGAGCAGAGGGGGAGAATCACTCGCACTTCCTTGTGCAGGCGTGGTCAGTCCCATCCCTGTCCTCTGGCCCTACTGGTGACAGCCACTGCCTGGAGCTTGTGCTGGTGGTGGGGAAGGTGCTTCAGCCTGGATCAGAGAACAGCCAGGACTGTACCCAGCTTTCCTAGAGGAGGAGCAGGATGCACCAAGTCACTGGAGCACATGTCTGCAGCCCAGAGCTGTGCCACCACTCCTGCTGCCTGCTGGGCAAGCTCCTTTCAAAGTTAATTTACTGTCCCTCAGCTGTCACCCTGGTTAAAATTCTTCCTTCGTGTCTGGCACACAGGGCTGTGCTGTGATATCCTGACTTGGCACCAAGGAAGAACTGGAACTGCATCTGAACTGAGGGCTTGTTACTTGTGTGTGGAATTACTGGTGTAAAAGAAATGACAGCCAGAAAAAATATAAATGATCCAACACTTTTTTTTTTCCCAAAGAAAACTTTAATCTCAGCGAGACTGGAAGCTGCACAAAGAGAGCTACCGCAAGTTTCTTCAGAACAACAGCTTAAAAGTTATCTACATTGGTACCTGTGGAGTTGGGCTCCTCCTTTTGAACAGCCCGGCCACAGGGGATAGGCCTTGCTGTCCCTGGCAGCTCTGTCCTGTTCTAGGACATGGGCTCTCGTTCCCTTCACAACAGCAAAGCAGCATTTGAGGGGGGTGGGTAGGGACCTTGACAACAACCATCCACCCCAGGATAACAGGACTTGCCTTTAAAGTGTTTTTTTCCCCTTATAAGTCCAAATGTGTCCGATGTGTTTCAGACCAGCCTCTTCCAGCTCCCACATCAGTGTAATCCAAAGCACTACTCCAAAGCCGGAGCCAAGTGGGCCAGGGAAACCTGCCCTGGTCACCCCCTCGGGGGCTCCCTTCTTCCCAGCCCATGGCAGGGGTTGCTGCTGCCTTTCAGGGCAGCCAATGCCCCCCCCCGCAAAAAAAAACATCCCATGAGGGACAGCAGGGTGCAAACCCTCACTCCCCTGCCTTGCTGTACCACCACCACCCACCACCTCGGGCAGAGCCCAGACTCAATAGAGGAGTTGGGCCTGGGGTTATGAGCTCAGGGCCATGCTGGCATCTCCCTCCTCATTTTAACCCCCTCCCCACCACTAAAACAAGGGCTTTGCCAGTGCAGGGGTCATCTGTCACAGGGCAGGGAACTGCACAGCTGCCTTTCAGCTGGGGGCACGTTTAAGTGGACAGAGCACCTCACCTCCTATTTCTGTAACATTAAAAAGGCTTCTTTCAGCATCCTTCAGCACAACAGAAATAGCACAACTGCCTCTGCCTGTTTCCAGGCTGCAGGATGTCAACCAAGCCTCGGCTGAGGGCCAGAAGGTGGCCAGAGCTTTTTCCCTGGATTAGAAAGCATCTTCCTCTCCCAGCTGAAGCAGTGTCCTTCCAGCACAGGGCAGGCACAGGAGGCGATGGGGAAGAGGCTGCCTAACAAAGGGAGGCAAAACCCTTGGGGGTTTTGCTCAGCTCTGAGCTGGAAAAGATGCCTCAAATCTCAAGGAAGAAAACAAGCAACTGGAGTTTCTATTTCAAACCATCCTAACAAAAAAAGAGAAAAAAAAAAAAAGCCTCAGGTAAAACCATCCAACAGGAAAGAAGGGGGGAAAAAAATAACTCAACCCCAAACAATAAGACTCCAATTAGCACTTGTAACCATCCAAGCAGCTGGCAAGGGCGGTGAGGATGGAGTCCAGCCATGTCACAGTGTCACCCCGGGGCTGCAGCTCACCGGGGGGTCCCATCCTCTCACATTCCCAGTGCCCAGGGCCTTGCCATCCCCACGGATGGAGCCTCCTGCCCCCGCTGCCCACCTGCCAACCAGCTCTCCCCCCACCCGCCCGCTGCCCATCAGTTCTCCCCCGCCTGGACGTACTCCTCGGTGGCCTTGGAGAGGGTGCTGAGGTACTGCCAGCTCAGGGCTGCCAGGAGCATGGCACAGGACAGGTAGATGGGGGAGTAGTGGTGCCGGGATGCCATGGAGCTGCTGGGCAGGCTCATGGCGCGGATGGAGGCGATGACCTGCTGCGTCTTGTTGGAGGAGGGGTCGGTGCTTGGGATCTTCTGGTAGATCTAGGGAAGGAGGAAAGATGGGAGTTGTGGTTTCCACACAAAGGTGAGGAGAGAAATGGGGACACTGGGTGGAAAAGGAAGGTTTAAGGGCCACCGCGTCCTCAAAAGCAACTTCGGTGGTGGACTGCCACGGAGCACGGGATGCCTGGATGGGTGCAGGGAATCTCCCTTGGGAAGTGCACTAAACCAAGCTGCCTCTTGAGGGCACCCCATGATGGGACACGGACCACACAGATCCCTCAACCACCAGTGGTGCTGCTGGGACCAGTAGTTTTCACCTTGCAACCCTCACTCACTGCACACGAGCTGCAGCCCACCTAAAACCAGAGGGGACATCCCAGTGTGTGTGTGACTGCCTGGAAACAGCCACATCCATCAGCTAATTCCATGGTCTTTTGGGTTTTGTCTTCAAATCCCGTGGCATCTGGGAGATGTGTCTACACGAGTCTTAGCAAGGTGGGCACAAGCAGAGCGACAAGGCCAGCCCACAAGGGGAGCTCTAATAACCCATGGGGGTTATTTTGGGGTCTCCCTGGTACAGAAGTGATGTCTTTTTACTTAACAGCCTCCACTGGATTTGGTTTTTGGGGAGTGGGGTGGGTTTTATCCCATGAAACCACTCAGTAGTTGTTCCTCCACATGAATTTTTAACCTCCACAAGACCTTAAAGTAAAGTAAGAAGGTCCCCCTGAACCTCCTTTTCTCCAGGCTGAGCCCCACCAGCTCCCTCAGGTGCTCCTGGTGCTCCAGCCTCTTCCCCAGTTCCATTCCCTTTTCCAGCCCCTCAATGTCTTTCTTGTCATGAGGATCCCAAAACTGACCTCAGGATTCAAGGTGTGGCCTCACCAGTGCCCAGCACAGAGGGACAATCCCTTCCCTGGTCCTGCAGCCACACTATGGCTGACACAGGCCAGGATGCCACTGGCCTCGGTCTCTACTTCTCATCAGAGGCCCAGACCAAGGGTATGTTCAAGGGAACACATCAAGCACCCAGTTTGGTCCAGGCCAAAACCACCATTCCCTGCGAACCACTGAGCTAAAGGATACAAGGAAAGGATTAACAGAGTCACCACATGTGTTCCCAATTCCACACCAAGAACGGGCACAGGAACAGCCAGAAACTACTCAAAGTCAACTCCTGAACCCACCTCTTCCACATACTGGTACATAATGGCTTTGACAGCTTGTATGTTGGTGGCATCCATCATGAGGGTGACGGCTTGTCCCTTCCGGATCTTCACCACGCCCCTGAAGACCTGCTTGTTGTTGTAGCAGGCAGCCAGCGTGGCAATGGCCATCACCTAAGGAGACACATGGAGAGCCTTTACTGCACTGAGGAACGTGCCAAGAGGCCACCTTGATTCTAGTGACATCGAGAGCAAGACACTGGAATGGACCCACAAAGTCACCAAGGGCAGAAATGGTAGGGACCAGGAAAGAAGGAAGAGATGGGAGAATAAAACAGGCTAGAAACACATGTCCCACAACCTCCTTCACCTCCAGCTTCTCACCAGATGAAGAAGGACCACTTGAAAGCAGAACTCACCTGGGGGATGGCGCAGAAGTTGAAGACACTTTGGTTTTTCAGGCGGGACAAGTAGGTGAGGACGTCGGGGACATGGTGGAGGGCGTTGGTGATGAGCTCGTTCAGACACTGCACGGCCATCTCGATGTTCTCCGGCTTGGCAAGGTCCGAGAGCTTCTGCGCGTATCTGCTCCAAACCTACACACCAAGACAGGGACTCAGGAGCTGGAGGGGACATTCACGTCGTGAGAGAGACATCAGGGGCAGCCTGAAGTGTGGGAGAGCAACAGGAAGCACCAGAGACCCACAAGAGCCCTGAAGCACGACTAGGACAAAGGAAAGCAGGAAGGGCAGGCTGTGGAGATGTGACGGTGGCCTTGGTGGATACAAAGGGGTTGTAAAGAAGGATGAACTCATCCCCACATCTTCTCTAGGCAAGGTGTGGCCTCAATGAGTCACATATCAGGCTGACACAAAATCACAGAATGATCTGGGTTGGAAGGGACCTTACAGCTCATCTTGTACCACGGGCAGAGACACCTTCCACTAGACCAGGCTGCTCCAAGCTCTGCCCAACCTGGCCTTGCACACTTGAACATCAAGAAATGCTCTTTAAGAGAGGTGAGCCACTTAGAAAAGGGACAGAATAATTCTTGGAGGATCTCAGGACAAGGAGACAAGCATCTCTCAGGCACAGGCAGAGCTAATCCTGCCTTTAGGACTGGACCAGGTACCCTCTCGAGGTCTCGATCAACCTTATCCTCCCTCATTCCTACAGCCAACCCAAGAGAAAAGGGAAAAAGCTGCCCAACAAATCCTTGGCAGTGTGGGGAGACATCACTTCGTCCCTTCATGTGTACCCAGAGAGCTGTAGACAGATGTGGAACTTGTCAGCCAGCTGTCATTAGAAGAGCCGTTGTTATAGAGAAGATGCACAGCCAACAGTAGTGATTTTATGAGGTTTCCCCTCACCTCTCTGGGCCAGAACTCCCTTCCTTCCATCTGGTCCTCCAGGTAGTCACGGATGATGTTGGTTTTCTGCAGGAAGAGGCCCATGGAGTTTGCCAGCTCCGTGTCCTGCCCCACAATAGAATCTTCCAGCTCTGATGCAGAGAAGAGACGGGAAAGGCCGATCCCCACCAGCCCAGCAACGTAGTGACAATACTGTGAGGTGCCAGGTTGGGAAAGAGTGGGAAAAAAAAAGATGAAAGGAGCAGTTACAAAGAGTTTGCCACAGAGAGTTTTATAAAAGGCAGAGACAGAAGGAATTGACAGTTGAATTTTACACAAGTTCTCATGGCCCTCCCTGGGTTGTCTCAGCTTTACCATGAAAACAGACACTTTTTCCCAAACACCTCACCAGGGATGTCCCACCAAGGTGTCACTCTGCCTCCAGCAGACAAGTAAACAGCCCATGGGAGAACAACTGATGTGATGGGTCACCCGAAACATATGCTGGTGGGCAACGCCAACAATCCACACCATCCTCCTGCCACCCACAGGACCAGCAAACTCTCAAAGCCTTCCCAAGCCCACAAAGCTTCCCTCATCCAGCTCAACCCTGTTCCCACAGGGATGCTCTGTCTCCTCTTTCCATGGAGACACTGTGGACCTTACATGGAAGTGTTCTAAAGAACACGTGTGGATGTGGCACTTGGGGACATGGTTTAGTGGTGGCCCTACCAGTGCTGGGGGAATGGTTGGACTCGATGACCTCAGAGGGCTTTTCGAACCTTAATGATTCCACGATTCTACTCATGTTCAGTCCACTCCTCTCTCCAGGCTGACTCACCTTATCCCATTCATGCTGAGAGTCCACTTTTTTCTCCAAGAACTCCGCCATTCCAACACCCATCTTGTGGCAAATATCCGAAATCACATCCTGGTAGACCTTGGACAGATTCCTGAACTCCATGGAGATCTGGAGCACGGTAAAAAATAAATAAAAGACAGCATCAGGAAAAAACAGCTTTATTAAAAAATCAGAAAAATACTATTTATCAGGTTCTAATCCTGCCCTGGCTGGAGATCTGGGACAACTCCCCCGACCAGAGTTGTTTCAAGGTCCTTGGAACACAAGCTCAGTCTGTTCTCAGTCTAAACGGGAAGGGCTCTGGAGGAAGATCAGACACAGCAACATCTTTGTGACCTTGGAGTGGTATCATCTGGGAGCTGCAGGACAAAACTAACTACACTTGGTGCACAGAGTTGTTTTCTTTTGTAATTTGAGAGCACTCCATCACACCAGCCATGAGAAAAAAAACCAGGGAGGTTTGTGGTGCTGTTTTCCTGAGCTCTCTCCAGCTCTGGCTTCACAAGGCATATTTCCCACAAAAAAAAAAAGGCATCAAGCAATGGAGGGAGTGTGAAATCTTTCTTTTGCATGTCCAGTAACATGGAATCACAGAATGGTTTGGGCTGGAAAGGAGCTTAAAGGTGATCTAATTCCAACTCCCCTGCCATTGGCAGGGACACCTGCAAGGTCTCAAACGCTCTCACACTGCAAAAAAAATTAAAAATTCCATCCTTCCCTTCCCAAAACTGCGGAGCATCACATTTTTTTGTGCTAAGCTTTATTCTCCCTCAGCGGGTAACTGCAGCCAGCTCAGGGAGTGTGGGCAGTAAAGACAGCAGTGTGAATGATCACAGCCCTGACACCACTGCAGATCCAGGTTTTCCTCCTGGCTCTATCCATGGCTGCTGGCACATCGCTGCCCTGTGTCTCAGTCTGTCTGTAAAATAAATATTTCAGCTCTGCTTCTGCCTCAGTGGCTTCAATTCCCTACAAAGAGAAGCACAACCTCTACCAAATATTATTAGAAGCTTTTTTCTATGAGGGTGGTGAGGCACTGGCAGAGGTTGCCCAGAGAAGCTGTGAATGCCCCAAAAAAATTCAAGGTCAAGTTGGATGGGGCTTGGAGCAACCTGGTCTATGGAAGCTGTCCCTGCCCATGGCAAGGGGTTGGAACCACATGAGCTTTAATGTCCCTTCCAACCCAAACCATTCTGTGACCTTATGCTCTGCACATTGAGAGTTTAATGGTTTGAACATGGCCAGACTTTTTCAATCAGCCTCCAGGCCAGAGAACAGGTCCCAGAATGTTGTGGCTTACTTGGCTGTGTCTTTCTTTTAGAAGGATCCTTAGAGCAGTAACTTTGGGCAGTATTGTTATTAATAATAGCGAGGGTGGTTTTTATCTTGTATCATAGAATTATAGAATGGTTTGGGTTGGAAGGGACCTTAAAGATCATCTGGTTCCAATTCCCCCATCATGGGCAGGGACACCTTCCACCAGACCAAGCTGCTCAAAGCCCCATCCAGCCTGGCCTTAATATGCACCTCAAGGATCTGTAGAGAGACTCCTGGAGCTCTGGAGCAGATCCAGCAGGATCACTGTGAACCCTGGACCTTCCACAAAACAGGTGCCAGACAAGCCTTCCTTGTCTCCCAACCTGTCAGGGGACACAGGACACCCAACAAACCCAAATGTATCTCCACATTTACTTCTACCTCATTTATTTTTCCAAGAGAAGAGGCAACAAGCCACTTTTCAGAGCTAGCACTTTTCCACAGCTGGATCACCTCTGACTCACAGAGTTGCACAACGTTTGTGCTTCCCGCTCCAGCTCAGCATCCAGCCCCATGCGGAGGTGATGGAGCTCTTGGGAAGAGCTGTGGGACTGAACAAGCTCTGCAGGCTCAACATGGAGAGGCAACCTGGCACCCAAAGGTGCCACAAGGCAGCTGAAGCCAGGAGGAGGATTCCTTACCGTTGGGAAGTCTTCCAGCACCTGCCGGTCCTTCTCCTTGCTCTCCATGTACTTCCACTCCGGCTGGTAGAGGTAGGAGTGGAACTCCTGCAGCATTGGGACCTTCACATCCAAGGGGATGCTCATGTCATCCTCTATAGTGTCCAGGGCACGGAGCACCAGGTAGAATATACAGACAGCATGTCTGGGAGGAGAGAAAAAAACAGGAATTCCTTACTTGGGATTCTCTACTGAGCAGGATAAACAGCTGAGATGAACCACAGAGCCTTCAGCAGGGGCACTTCAAGCTCAGTACGACACACACTGGCACTGCCAGGTTGTTGATAGCTTTGGGAAATACCAGCACTTCCAGCACACTTGAGCTGGGTCAGGAAATCCAGGTTTTTCTTTCCTGAGGAGAACTATGCCTAGCTTTTGGCTTTCTAAAATGCATATCAGGGAAGGGTCAGGCCTGTCATCTCCCTGAGCAGGAAGATGCAACCCTGCAAGAAAAGCCAGGACCCAGAGGACAGAGCTGGAGGTCACTTTATTGGAAAAAGCAAATGTAAAATAGGGAAGGGGAAAAAATCAGCTGTACTTCTCTCATCACTTCCCCTTCCCTGCACAGATCTGCCTTTTATCCGGTTTGGGGGGAAGTAAAGGGGTGCCTTACTGTGCAACAGGAATATCAGGACTGGCAGATAAAGCCCAACTACCCTGTATTTTATATCTCCATGCACAAAACATTCAGGCCATCGTGAATGTGCCCCAGATGCTGGAAAGCTGCTTCCCCTCCCAGCCCCACTGCCCCTGCCTTCCCCTGTTCCTGCTTGCTTTCCCATTCCCTGCCTTCCCCAGCCCTGCTTCCACATTCCTGCAGCAGAAGCAAAAAAAAAAAAAGTCCTAATGGCAGGAGGTAGTGTTTCCAGCTCCGGGATTTATATAAAATAATCCCTAGCTCTCCATGAGCACAGTGATATGTCAAGGAGATGAGGCTTTATTAATTGTTTAACAAATGGGAACTAGCTTGGACTGCTTAAATGCTAATTACTTGGTGACAGTGTTGTACTCCTGGGATGACAAACCGTGCAAGCAGTGATTAAGCATCCAGGGAAAACTGACTTGCTCTTAGAGCCAATGCTGTTCAATTTGGCTTTTTTTTCCTTGATTGAAGGGTATTTAACACCTCCATCAAACCATATATCCGAGGGCTCACAGCAGCTCTCATTCCTGTTCCCTTGCATGAGTTTTTCCATTCTAACTGGGCTGCAAAGGTTCGTCCAACAGGATCCAGGTGCCCAGGGCTCCAACCCAATTCCAGCAGCAACTTCCACCAGCAGCAATCAAGAAAGGCAGAGCAGGACCTGAAATGCCATCCCAGAAGCATTTCTCACAGTGGCACCATGCCAAGGGAAGAGCCAGCAGTAATTCCAGAGGCCAGCATAGTTAAACATTTATTTAACCTCACTTCTGCATCCAGAGCGTAACTGCATACTTAACTTCCATCATATACTGAATTTAGATCTATGGCAATTTTGGCAAGTTAAAGGAAGAAATTTATTACTGTGAGGGTGGTAAAACACTGGCACAGGTTGTCCAGAGAGGTGCTAGATGCCCCATCCCTGGAAATATTCAAGATCAGGCTGGAATTGAGCACAGCTGGAAGCGCCCACTGCCAAAGAGCAAGTCTGGATCATCTCAGGGCTCAATCTCCAGCCCTGTCCTAGACACAGCTCCGCCATTCCCAGGGAAGGAGGTCTCCTTTCTCCTTCCACCACATTCACACCCTGTTACAGTCCAAACCTTCAGGGATGGATCCTGAAGGGTCCCAGGGACAGGCAGCGGGGGAAGTGGGGGTGGCAATGGGGGAAGGCAGGAGCATCCCTCTCCTCCTCTCCATCCCCAGGAGAGGAGCTGTGATGTTGGCTCACACTGCTCTCCACCAGTGGCAATTGAGATGTTGGCTCAGCTGCCCATGAAACTGCAGTTTTGAGCCTCCCACCTTCCAAGACAACGCCCTAACCATGGAGCAAGGAGCTGGACAGGGCCCTGGCCAGCAAAACATGCAGGTTATGGGGCCAAAAAAAATACGCAAGAAGGAACCAAACATTTCAGCTCAACTACCAGTACCCTGCCTGGCCAGGGAAGCTCTGCTCCAAGCACCCCTCCAGAAGTTCTCTGTTTTCCAGCATTCCTTCTGGGATGTACGTCTGTAACCACAGGGGTTAACATCAATGAAAGCACTTTTTTGATCCAGCAAAACTAATTCCTTTGGTAAGGTTGCTGCTCTGCCTATTTCAATATCCTCCCTACTTCGTACTTCCCTCTTTTGTCACTAAATTCTCCAGCAGAGCTACTGTGCTTTGAAAATCAGAGCTTCTCCTGATCCACTAGAGCACCACTCTAATTCAACCACAGCAGTGGGTTGCAAAGATCCTGCAAGAGCATTTTTAGGATGCCAGGCAGGAGTTTCTGTGCCCCGAAGGGAGGAAGCCTTCCTGATCCCAAGGCAAGGATTAAAGAACAAAAAAGGCAGACAAAGAAGATAACTGTAGGAAGATCAAGGCATGCACAGGGCAGACTGACACTGCTAACAGGTTTCGTGGTGGGTGTTTTATTAATTGGCCTTTTTTTCCATTAATTTCTACATTAGCTAATATTACAAGCATGGAAAAAAAAGTTTTAATTCTTGGCCCCACTCGTGTTTTTCCACGCAATTCCAGCCAAACCACAGAATTTCTTTGCCTTTCCTGTAAACCAGGCTGCAGACATCATTTCATATTTGTTGGACACAGCTATGGGGCACCATCCAAAATGCCAAACCAGAGCTCAGAATTCCAACAGATCACCCAGTGTTTGGGTTCAACTGCTCAGCAGAGCTGCGATGTGTCTGGTTCAACTTACAGAACTCTCTAATTTGATGATTAACCCACCTTGGGATTAGCTGGGGATTTACAAACAGCAATTAGTAATTACCACAGGAATATAAGGAATTATAGCGAGAAAATTTATATATTCAAGGCCCCAGCCAGCTGAGCTTTGCATCCTCTGTTATTATTCCCATCTAAAGCTTTCCCTGCTATTCCCATCTGCTTTCCCTCACGGGGCAGCAAAGTTTGCACAGCAAAAAATTAGTGTGCAACAATTCCTCTCCAATGACTGTGCAGGTTTGAGGCAGCTGCTTCCAAAAGCACCCCCCAGGCAGGGTCTAGACCCTCGGTCAGCCCCAGGTTTTTCCTCACCTCCTCCCTCTGGCTGGCCTGAAGGCCAGTGCCAGCCCTGGCACTGCCGGGACATATTCCCATAGTGTCACACACGGCACATGGCCAGGCCCTGTGTTTAACCAGGGAGCCGCAGTGTCTGTCCCAGGGCTTGCTCAGCCCAGGGACCCAGTCTGGGGGAGGGGGGATGTGGCACAGCCAGCTGGGACGTGAAAAACCCCACGTCCCGCTGCACGGGGTGGGGCTCAGCCCAGTAAGTCCAGGCAGCTCCCGACGGGAGAGGGAGCGTGTCCCAGCAGCTCTCCTAAAGAAAAATGGCATATGAGGGCACTGCACGGACCACCTCCTGCCAGCTCTGCCAGGCAGCCCTGGTATTGGGAGGTGTCACACCCACCACGTCCGAGGGAGCCCCAGTGCCGGGGGCTCACTGCACGCCCGGCCCCTTCCCCGGGACCCCAGCGACCCTCCTCTTACCGCAGCTCTCCATCCAGAGC
>VZRE01000014.1:138584-177850 GCA_013396775.1 Cephalopterus ornatus | reverse complement strand
GGGGGGACAGCGTCGACATGGAAACGTGGAGGGGAAGGGACTTTAAAGTTCATCCAATTCCAGATGACACCTTCCACTATCCCAGGTTGCTCCAAGCCCCGTCCAGCCTGGCCTTGGACACTTCCAGGGTTTGGGCAGCCACAGCTTCTCTGGGCATTCCATCCCAGCCCCTCACAGCCAAGAATTCCTTCCCAATATCCCATCTAACCCTACCCTCTGGCACTGGGAAGCCATTCCCCCTTTTTCCCAAGTCCCTCTCCAGCTCTCCTGGAGCCCCTTTAGGCCCTGGAAGGGGCTCTCAGGTCTCCCTGGAGCCTTCTCTTCTCCCGGTGAACGCCTCCAGTGTTCCCAGCCTGTCTCCAGAGCAGAGGGGCTCCAGCCCTTGGAGCATCTCCGTGATCTGAGAACCCAACAGAGCCCAGCTGCCTCCTCATCCTTAAAGGTGTGAGGTTCAGCTTTTGGGGATTTTTATTGTGTGTGAGGTTCTTCCAGGAGTTTGACTTTGGTCAACCTTATGTGTCCCTTCTAACTCAAGATATTATATGATTCTTTGTTTTGTAAGAGCACTGAAGGGGCATTTCACTGACACCTTGCAGGATATGATCAGAAGGAACATCAACCACCTTCTTTGGCACCATAACCATATTAATTAGTTTATTCAGCAATCCTGGAACCTGCAACCACTCAAGAGTGTTGCAGTTCCCAGGGGAGAGGCTGCACAAGCCTTGCCTGGGAAGCAGCAGCCTAAAACAGAGGGGTTTACCCCTAGCATTCCCAGTTGATTTTCAGTCCATCTTTAGATCCAGTTCCCATTAAAACAGACTGCTGGTACCATCCTCTACAGGCAGCACCAAACAGGTCACTGTTAATCAATTCCAGGTAGCTGGAATTTCCCTGTACACCTCAGTTTTTAACCAAGATACTGCCAGAAAAGACACACTGAATTTAAGACGAACATCACCAGTTTTCCAATTCCAGCTTTTATTTTTTTTTTGTTCAAGCAAACAATTTTTTAAACTAAACCCAAATCCAGGGAGAGAGAAGAGCAGCAGCTCCTGCCTCGTGTACAGAGACACAGCTCAATAAAGAAGGTTTCATCTCTATTTCCAAACCTTTCTGCTTCCAGGTTTCCTTGGAGATCCTAAGTTTTATGCAATCTCTGTCACACATACAGTATTTTTAGGGGGTTTTTTACTGTTACAGTGAGATCTGGATTTGGCAGTTTGCCACAAAGCTGAAACCTGTGAACAAGATGAGCTCCACCAAGCACTGCTGACATAGGTTTTATCCCCGTGGAAGGAGGGAGCTGGTCCTGTCAGATCTGACACAGGGAACAGCCCCTCACGTTTAACCACACCCAGCACACAGGTATTCAGCTCCAAACAGAGGCAGGATTATTTAATTCCTAATTAATCCAGCTGTTTAGGCAGAGGGATATACTCTGTTCTGCTGACTCCAGCAGGGTCAAGGGATAGGGTCACTTCAGACCACAGCAAACACCTGTTCAGCAATCTACACTTTCCATCCAGTGTGGTCTGAACAGAGTGACCAAAATACCTCAGAACTGGTCAGACTCTCTTACACTGTTCATTGTGGAAAAAAAAAAAAAAAAGACACGTACAACCACTTTCTGCATCCACTCAGTGCTGCAGCGAGTCCTGTGACCTCCACTGAGCGCTTAACTCTGCCAACTCATTGTCACTAAGAACCAAACCCAACAGCTCAAAGAAACCATGAAGACCTTCTCAAGGCAATTAACGTGGTTCAGACATCACCTAGCACCCTCCAGGAAAGGAGGAATCTGAAACCAGGTCACTCTGTGACTGGGGAAGGATCCTTGTCCCCTGGCAGCACCTCAGGCTGGCACTGAGGACACCACCACGTAAGTCTCTTAAAGCCACCCAGCGGTCCAAAAGTTCCCTTCATCACTGGGTGGCCAAGGGGACACTGCTCCCTCTGGTAGATCTGTAGGTGCAGCCCTTGGCCACGGAGCTTGTGGTGCAGCCAGTCAGAGCTGAACTGAAGGGCACAGTCCAGCAGTCGCTCCAGATCCGAGGGGGCCAAGAGAGAGCCTTGTGTTAGTGGGTGGATCTTGGCCAGGTACAAAATCTCATTCTTAATGATGTTGCCTGGAAAGGGACAGAAACAAGGAGACAATAAGGGTCTTTCTAATCAAGATAACGCAGACTTCCGGCTCCAATCTGTGACTTCTCCCTCAAGAATCACAGCCAACAATGTCATTCCCTGTATCAGAGGCGGCATGCCAAGAGTAGACTTAGAGCTGGGATTGGACTGGACAGGGTTCTCTTCACTCTATCCTTGAAGCAGCACTTGAGGATGACCATGTACCCTCAGCTGGATGAACCAGAAGCCACCAGGCAAAGGCGTAAAAATCTCAGACATGCAGCTCCTCCATTTCTTGCTCTGCCAAGTGTTCCCTGGAACTCACCCAGCCCTGAAAAGTATCTTTGGTCTAAGAGGGTGTAGCAGATGGGATTGGGTGCACAGAGGGCATCCAGTGCCTGGCCACGGTGGAATTCCATGGATAGGATATCAGAAGCAGGATCAGCCCTTGGAGAGGAGCACCAGTGCATTCTGCAGTTGTAGAAAGCGAGGAAGCCTCCACTCTCAAAGTGGAGAATCAGCCTGAGAGAAGGAGAAAAGCAAAAGCCTCTTACCAGAAACATCCCTGAACCATTTGTCCTATTCTTCACCAGGCCACTGTCTCAATGTAAGGTGGCCTCCTTAATGATTCCAGCCACAAAACCTGGTGAACAACTCTCCACAGGTTGTGTGGATTCGTTCTCCTACCCTGTGGTCCCTGCATGACCAAAGCTCCAGCAGTAGGGTCCACAGATGAGGGAAACCAATGTCAAAAGTAGCACAGAAAACTGTGTCTAAAAATACTTGCACAGAAATGAAGTAATCCTTTAAAAGACTGCAGGATGTGGTGCATGGAGTGTGTCCCTAACAAGTACAGTGATTCCAGCTGCCCTAGACACTTGCCATTCATCCAAGGCTTTTTTTCAAACACTTAATTGGGAGAAACTGGCATTTTCAGGGCATGATTCAGCCTGGCATCCTAAAACTTCTCTAAGATAAAAACGTTAACAGAGCTGGTACTGTGATCCCCACGCTGGCAGGCAACATGCATCCCACAATTCCACTGCAGACTGAACACACCCCACACCCACTCACACCATCTCTCGTGCCTACTTATCTCAGGAATTATCAGAGAAAAAAAATCAAGGCTAAGAGCATCCCCACACAAATTTTGTTTGGATAGAAGAGTGCCTCTCCAGAATGAGAGGCAGGGAGAGAGAGGGCTCCATGAAATACCTGGGTACAGGGTCCTTCCAGTCCCCCCTTTTATTGGCTCTGTTTGCTCTGGAGAACTCGTTTGCCCGGACGCTGCCAAACAAGCCGAAGTGGAAGCGCAGCCAGTTGCCTGGACCTTCTGCTGCATCTGGGGCTTCAGACTTTGAGTACTGGTGTTCCTGCAGCTCCTCATCCTGGGGATGGGGATGTGGAGCACACACCTGTTCTTGCCCTCCCTGGACAGGAGCAGCCTCTTTCTGCTGCACCATCTCTTCTGCAGTTGGTCCTGAGGGACCTTCAGCTGCCACAAATGCCAGGTACAAGTTCTTCCCATGAACCTGAGGAAAGAGGTGGGTTGTACCGAGGATCCATATAGGATCATAGAAATACAGGCTGCTTTGGGTTGGAAGGGACCTTAAAGATAATCTCATTCCAACTCCCTGCCATGGGCAGGGACATCTTCCACTAGACCAGGTTGTTCATGCCTCATCCAACCTGACTTTGAACACATCCAGGGATATACTGGGGATATAGAGAGGAACACTTCCTCTGGCTATTTCCATACAACCGACTATTTTCTATAGCCTCTTTTAGATAGAGGGCACATCACCCCACGCTGAACACAGGATTCATCAGCATCCAAGTCATTCCCATCAGAGCATCCCTTGACTTCATGAAGCACGATGTGCTCAGATGCCACTTCAATGTAAATCTCCCCACTGAGGCTTCTGTCAGGCTAAAGAGACACACCAGGAGAGACACTCAGGGTTCTGAAATCTGTCATCGTTTCTGATTCACCTCACACCACTTTTTGCTGGGGGCACTTTGTGCTTCTCATTTTGCTCCCTACTTCTAATCCGAGCTGGGGCTGCACCAGCATTTGGCCAGTCAGCTCCAAATCATCATCTGAGGGATGTCAGGCAAGTGAAACTTCCAGCAGGACCAACCCAGTGTGACCATCTCATATGTGTGTCCACAGCACAGACACCTCAGCTTAGCCAGGGGAAACCCTGAGGAAAACACTCCCAGGTTCTGTACCTTCTGTGATCCAGATGCAGGACAAGGGTGCTTTCCCTCAGACTTGTCATGGATCAATAAGCTCATCCTTTAGCACAGCTCACCTGGGAGTCCTGGAGCCTCAGGGCATTCAGGTCATTCACATTGATCTTCCGGCTGCTTCCCCCCACCTTGGCCACCACTTGTCCCACAAAAGGGGAGGTCAGCAGCTGGAACTTCCTCACTGATGGGCCCTCTGGCATCTCCAGCAGCTGTTGAGGGATTAGCAGGTCCTTCTCACACTCTTCCCTAAAGTTGAAGGGAATTTGCCACTCAGAAATACACAAAACCAGTCAGAGGCAGAGCTCACCACTGTCTCCTCACCCCCATCTTCTTCCTTAAGTTTATTTCAGGACCTGCGAGCTGAAGGAGTTTTCATGCCTGGGATTATATATAATATAATTATAATTATATATAATTTCATCAAACACAGCCCTGAACAGCCTGCTCTAATGGCAGTTTTTACCCCACAAGGAGGAATTTGGCCTGGGGATCTCCAGAAATCCTTTTTCCTGGTCTAGTGGAAGCTGTCCCTGCACACAGCATGGGGTGAGATCTAGATGATCTTTAGGGTCCCATCAACCCAAATCATTTGTGATTTTATGATTAATGACCCAGAATCAGCACACACCAGCAACCCACCTTTTTCCTGATACAGCCACCATGGAAAGTGCTGCTCTGGAATTAGCACATCTCCACCCCTTGCTTTTCCCACTGATTGCAAGGACATGGAACCAGTTAGGGAGCATTCCTACACTCTACTAACAGCATCTGGGATCAGAAGACTACGGATGAGGGGGAGATGAAACAGCACCATCCCACAGCATCCTGTGGCTCCATCCAGGAAGTCACACCAGTATATATAAGGAGTTTTTTCTGGCATGAAATCCCAGTCACTTGCAGTTCTTCTGAGGATTTCTGCCAGGATGGGGTGTGCAGGAAAGCAGGCTCCAGGACCAGGAAAGCTCAGTCTGGCTTTTATCCCACAGTGCCAGTTCTCCCAGACACCAGCACAGACCAGAGGCTCAGTTTCAAGTTCCACAGCACTCAGTAGAAGGCTCTGATGCACAGTTCTGAGACAGCTCAATGTGAAAATCAACAGCAATCCTGTGCATGGTGCCCCACCAGAAGAGCCATTCCCAACTCATTCCAGCATCTCAGCTTCTTCTGCTGCCTGGGCTGGCTCAGCGACAGCAGGCCATGTTTGCATCAGCTCAGACTGACTAAAACCAAAGCTTCCAGTGCCATGTACTCCTGCCATAGTGAAGGGACAACTTCTGGCATGGCTGTGAGGAGCAGCAAGGTGTGGGAGTACCTTTAACAGGAGCAGGCAAGGCCTGTAAAAGCCTTCCTGTGTGCTGCAGCACAAACTAAATCCCTCTTGGAAGGGCTCAAAAGGAAAACTTGTCAGGGAACATTAATTTAATGTCTTAGGTCCAGGTACAGATATTAAGTGGTCACACAAACCAGCTTTACTAGGGTAAAAGACTGAGCTTTAGTCCTCTGTCTCCAAGGACATGGGATAATTACTCACAGGCCTGCTCGGGTTTCACCCCAAAAAATCTGCATATTGTGATGATCAAGAGGCAGATTAAGAGACAGATTAAGCTAAAGAGATGCTTGTGCTGCCAAAGGCATCAGAAGGAGTTTGGATCCCTAGAGCAGCATTTGGCTGCTGGACACAGGTCATCCAAGGGGTCTGCCCTGATTATCCAAGCAGTGGATTCATATCAGGCAGCCACTGATTCAGTTCTTAACAGAGAGACTGGAAGTACTGGGCACTCTGTAATGTGTTAATGCCCACACTCCCCCAGTTGTAGCACCACTGACAGCGGAGGAATATTTGCTCCTTTTCAAGACGAGAGACTGCCATATTCCCCAGGACATCAGAAGAACTGGCATCTGCTGTCTCTGATCCCCTTCTCTCCATGGAGCTCCCTACTTCACCTTCTTCAGTCTCTTCCAAAATGCTCCCCAACGCAAGGAGGAAGAAGAGGGTGACCATCCCCAGCCCTCTTCTGCAGGGCATGACACCCATCTCCCCAGGAATGCACTCACCTGAGCTGGTACCTCTACAGGTCTGAGGCAGGGAGCCAGGCTTCCAGGAGAAATCCTCCCCCCTATATGGGCTCATTTCCAGTCCTTGTGCTCAGACAGAAGCCAAGAACCCACAGCCAAACAGAGCAAGGTCAAGGCTGCCCAGGTTCATCTTCCCCAAGCCAGTTCTGCCAGCTCACCTGCACCCAGGGATGGCAGGAAATCCCATTGTGACCTTACACTCCTGTACAAGGCTCCTGCAGAGATTTCAAGGCACAGCCCTGACTCTCCACGTGCAAAGGTTCCCATCTCCTCACACTCAGCCAAGCACCAGTTTGCAGCTCTCCAAAACAACCAAGCCCTGAATTCCAACCCCATTCTCACCCACATCTCTCCAGGGCAGTGGAGGCATCCACTGCATTCCCCCAAAACCCCACATTCCTATATCCAGCTTTTAAGATGCAGCTCTCCTCAGGCCAACTCTGTGATCCATTCGGGGAGGAGGGTGGGCAGCCTTCCCCCCCTACTGCTCCTCCAAACTCCATAGTCCTTCCTTTGTCTCCAGTTCCTCTGTCCCCAACCACCTCCCACAGCATTTTCACCCTCTCCTCTACCCACTCTCAACATAGCCTTCCACCACCAAACCCCTTTCACCCACCTTCTTTTATGGGGGAGGAGGACCCTTCCCCCAAATGTCAGGAGAGCTCACCAGTTGGCTGATGGGGGAAGGAATGGGCGGGTTTCGGGTGCTGACCTCACTCACCCCACCAGTTGTACCGGTCTCGAGGATCTGGTTGGACTGGGAAGGAAGCTGGACAGCCTGGGAAGGAGCGTGGGTGCTTGTGCGGGGGCTATGCTCCTGCGGAGGGTGGGGGTGGCTGAGAACAGCTCTTGTGAAACGTGATTTTGGTTTGAGGGTGTTGCCTCTGAGTTCAGGTGAAAGGATTTAGGCTGAACAACAGCTTACTAATTGAAAAAAATGTTAGTGAGAAGACCAAAACGATAAATCACAGTGTTATTTGAGTGCCCTGAGGGGCTTTTCTCCTCTGTGCTGTCTTAGGGGTGCTCCCAGCTGCATGGAAAACACACCGGCTGCTTTTCCTCATTTGCATTAAAATCACAGCGTCACGGAATGATTTGGGTTGGAAGGGACCTGAAAGATCATCTTGTTCCAACCCCCTGCCATGGGCAGGGACACCTTCCACTAGACCAGGTTGCTCCAAGCCCCGTCCAACCTGGCCTTGGACGCTTCCAGGATGGGGTAGTTGCAGCCCAGGACATTTCTGGTCTATCCTGGCTTTGAGTTGCTCCATTGCTGGGTGTGTCACTTCTGGAGTTTGTCACCCTGCACATGCCATCCCAACTTCTACAGAAGGGGATCTGTGTGACTCCAGGGCTTGGGGACAGTTCAGTGTCCCGCAATGACTCATTGCTTCTCTGAGCAATTAATTCACTAAAGATTTTAACTCTCTTTATAATCTAACATTTATGTGACTACACATTT
This sequence comes from Cephalopterus ornatus, assembly GCA_013396775.1. Taxonomy (NCBI): domain Eukaryota; kingdom Metazoa; phylum Chordata; class Aves; order Passeriformes; family Cotingidae; genus Cephalopterus; species Cephalopterus ornatus. The sequence continues at coordinate 169,935 of VZRE01000014.1, read as the reverse complement.
AAAGGGGGAACAGATATTAGGAATATTCTTCCCTGTGAAGATGGTGAGATCCTGGCACAGGTTGCCCAGAGAAGCTGTGGCTGCCCAATCCCTGGAAGTGTCCAAGGCCAGGTTGGATGGGGCTTGGAGCAACCTGGGATAGTGGAAGGTGTCCCTGCCCATGGCAGGGGGTTGGAGCTGGATGGTCTTTAAGGTTCCTTCCAATCTCTTAACATTCTATGTTTCTATGATTCTGTGACTTGGAAAAACATTTCTTCCATGAGGGTGATTAGACACTGGAACAGGAATCGAGAGAGGTGGTAGAATTTCCATCTTTGGGAATATTCAAAACTTTTCTGAACAGGACTCTGAAAAACCTGATCTTTTCCCCTTCTGACTTAAAATCACTCTGTAATTCCATCATTATGAGCTCCCTGGGACTTGACCCACTGCACCATTTCTTCTCCAGAGGCACTTAATATCTTATCATTCACCCCCATCCCTCTCCAAGAAGCCCCTGAGGGCAAATAGAGTCAAGCAGAAACCTTCTGGTTTTATTATCATTATTTTATTTCCATTAGTTCTAAAGGTGTAGAAGTTATGTGGGTTGGTAGCCATACTACTTCATAATAGATATTTTTTTACATCTTTAAATAATTACAGCTTGTTCAGTTGGTTGGTTTCCCTCTCCCCCTTACAAAGAAGTGTCTGTTTCCATGAGACTTTCCCAGATGACCTGGGAAGCTTCAAACTTCAAACATGGGGAGTAAAAAAAGGCAAAACAAAACACCACCCCTGACATAGTCACAGCTTCAATGTTACACTGAGTTGTTGATTGGTTTCAAAGCTCCCTTGCAATATTTCTGAGCTCCTCCTGATTGCACCTTCTCCATCCAAGCCCATAAGATTGCAAGTGATCCAAGGATCTCTGATCGGTTTACAAAGAATAGCTGAAGTGAATCAAGATATTGCACTTCCACAAAGAACAAAGACATTTGGAAATGGTAAAGTGACCTTTCTACCACCCTGATCTCTGATCTCTGATCAGGGTCCTGGTTTTCATCTGCTCATCTCACTTTCGTGGCCACTGAGCCATTGCCAAGGTTCTGGTTTGACACAACCCAACCTTGTGCTGCAAAACCTTTCAGCATCAACATTTTCATGATTAGTGATAATCTCTACAGGAACAAGTCCTATAAAGGCATTTAAATACGTGCTGAAGTGTTTTGCAGGAATGGGCTCTTCCCTCTGGCTCCTCAGGGCAGGGAGAGCTCTCAGTCCTGCATTTGTGGAGGACCTGGCCTGGAATGGTCCTCACGAGGTTCTCCACAATAACAGCAATAATAATAACAATAATTACCGTGTCTGGGTGTCTAATAATTGTATCTAATTTCATTACCAAAGGCTCGAAATGCTCCCTCCATCATGGGCATGAAAGCAGAGCTCAGGTGGAACCTGGAATTTAGTGTTACCGTTCCAGCTGGAAGGAGCTGAGTGTCCTGAAAGTGGCAGCACTTTTATCCTCTTGTCTTTTGAGTATCCCTTCATCTGTCACTTCCAGAGTTTATCCTGCTGCATTGGCCATCCCAGCTTCCATCTATAAGAAGGAGCTTTGCATGATTCCTTGGGCTTTGAGACAACGTTCAGCCTCCCACAATGACTTGTTGCTTGGGAATCCCCAAGTCTGAGCAATTAATTTACCAATGACTCTGCCTCTTATAATCGAACATTTATTTGGAAAAACATTTCCACCATGAGGGTGGTCAAACACTGGAACAGGAAACCAGAGAGGTGGTGACAGGGTTTCCATCCTTGGAAATATTCAAAATATTCAGAGGAGGGCCCTGAGGAATCTGATCTCATCCCTTCTGATTTAAATTGCTCTGTAATTTGGTCATTGCAAGCTCTGAAGGAGAGGACCTGTCTTTTTTGGTGAGTTTGTGCACCACCTAAAATGATGGTGCTGCATTTGAAGTCAGTCTCTAAGCACCTTGACATCAATGTTGACCAGAATAAATGTTCCTGGATCAAAAATAGCTTTGCAACAGTTTGGGGTGATTGAAAAAAACTGCGGAACCAGGTGCAGCCAAACTTCTACTGCTTCTGGTGCAAATGGAGGGGACAAAAGAGTTGAATTCTACCTCTAAAGAGTTGTTCTCTAAGCCTAGAGTTGTTCTCACAGCTGAGCTTCACCTTTTGAAAGAAGACATCTTATTCTGCCATTAGGGTCTTGTAAATGCTCCTCACTCTGTTTCAAGAATTATTTTTAAGGCTTTGAGAAAGGCTAAAAAAACAGTTAATAAATCTCTGCTGTGGTCATTTAGATGATCTGAGGGAGCATAACCACACTTATGTTCTGCAGGGATTTTCCCCTCTGGCATTGCAAACAGAGTCCTTTATGACATCTTGGAGTGTGTTTTAAGGCCAGGAGAAAAATTCCACCAGGGATTTGTGGCTTTGAGGAGGGGAGGAGGAGAAGCACAGCAATAAGGCAGGGTGGGCAGAACCAATGGGAGCATCAGTATGGGAAGAGAAATAAGGAGTGTGGTCTGGACTTCAGCTCCTCTCCAGGAGGCCACCTGCTCCCCTTCCTCTCAGGTTATCCGGGGTAGTTCTGGGTATCTCCAGTGTGTGCATGAGCCAAGTGGTTCATGCATTTTGTGGTGCAAGCTGCTCTGTTATGGCCAGGAATTCACAGCCAGCTCCCAAAAGAGCTCAAGTGTCATTTACAAAGGAATTTAGTTCAAGGAGGAGGCTGGTTAAAAATCTTCACGCCAATGGAGGAACACCTTTGTGTTTTCACCCCAAATTCGTATTTTTAGGTGCTATTTCTCCTCCTCTCTGCAGCCTGCCAGGCCTGAGCAGAATCACAGAATCTCTTTTATTTTTATTCATGTTTCACAAATGTCTTTTCCTCATCTGTAATTAACACTAATGAGGCTAAACACTGCATTAACCCAGAAAGGCACGGTAGAAACTCTGATGCAAACATCATCCAGCTGTTCCCATGGCACCATTGCCATGGTGTTTTTCTCTAGGGATTGCAGAGGCTCTGTCACCCCTCCAAATCCCTGCCAGTCTGAGTTATGGAGCGCACAGGGAGTGTGGAAGGGTCCAGATCTCTGCTGTGACTCCAGTCCTAGTCTTTCTCATGACCAGTCCAGTTGAATCCTTCTCCTTAGAGAGGCTAAGGAGAAAAATGGTGAGTTCAAACAAAGACAACACAATGCCCTTCTTTGGCTTCAAACCTGTATGTGGCTTTCCTCTTCACCAAGCCAGGTGTCTGGGTGGAAACACTCCCTGTGGGAATATTAAACAGCGGGAGACAGAGGATAGCACATTTGGGGAGGGATGCACAGTCCCTCTTAGAAATTTTCACTTGGTAGTTCCATACTCAAGTTCTGGATTCAGGGAGGAAAAGAGAGGAGCTGGGAAGGCAAGAAGGGGAACGGAGTTTGGGAGTGGACAGAAACAAGGGTGAAGAATCTTGTAGGATGAGGTCTCCCAAAAATTCTCTGCCCAGACAGGCAAAACTGTCTCTCCTTGGAAATATTGATGAAAACACCATGGCAAGCACCTGGTGAAGCACTTGGACTGCACAGGGGAGCTTTGGCATCTGCAGTGCTGGAGTTTGTTAAGCACATGCTAAAGACAGAGCAGGCAGGGCTGGGTTAGGCAGAGTTGATCCCTTTGGGAAAAGGGAATGAGTCAGTGAGCTCTCAGCATCTCTTCCAACTCCATTTGCTCCGATTCCCCGATTCCTGAGAGCCTTATGGGCAAGAAAATAGGCAAGTCTTGTTTAGTACTCGTGCAGGAATGGAGTTATGCTTCTCTTGCCGGCAAGCAAGTCTGTGCACATGTTTGGTAAAGAAAACAGCCCCTGCCACCTCCATTAGAGGCTGGAGCCTTTGCTTTTTGCCAAAGGTGAAATCCTAAAGGATTAGATGTGGGAAATGTCATGAGCCAGCTGTTAGGGGAGAAAGTAGGCACTCACAGTACAGCCAAAAAGAAGTGACAATCAGATTTCATCAATGACATCCAAACCAACATAAAAGTAGGCAAAATAATTAAATTATCTGTCTCAGAAGCTATGGCACAGCAGCGTTAGGAGAGCATCTTTCACTTGCTGTGCACTTGAATCATCTCTAAGCCTGGCTTGTAACTATCCACAAGGGAAGAGCCCAGCCATTTCCTCCAGGATTTGATTACCAACGTGGGTCTCCTCTACCTGCTTCCAGCACGTTCCTTCTTCCAAAATCCCGCTTTGACTTTGGACAGACCTTCTCCAGGCTGAGCCAACAACCTCTTGGAAACACAGTCCCATGATTTCATAATGATAAATAGGAAAGGAGTTACTATTAAATACAGACATTCATCAGCTTTCCAGACCATCTAGGAAAATAAAGACAATGCTCTACATGTGTGAGTTGAGGAGGGGGAGATGTCTCTTTTTTTCTCTGCCCTAGATCATATCAAATCCACTAAAGCCACTAAAGAATCCCTAGTGAAGTCTGTTCAGCAAACTGTTCTGGAACTGGCTCCATTTGGTGGAAGATCACAGAATTTGGGTAATGAGAAAACAGTGGCATTTTCTTCTGGTGAGGGAAAGAATGGGTGGTGACAGAAGAAAAGAAGTGTCTCTGCTCCACCATTGTCTGAGTCTGAAATGCCAAATATTTTTAAATAAAACTCAAGAACTGGGTCCATCTCTGTGTTTCTGTTTCAAAGAAGGTGGTGACAATCAAATAGAGAGGCTCACTTAAAGTGGGGAAAAATCCTTCATATCCAGTAGTTACTTTGAGATTTTAGTCTTCTCTGCTTCATGAGAGTTCTCCTGGACCTCAGATCAGTCCTCTTTACCTCTGTGCTGGACCATCTCACAAAGGAGAGAGAAGGCAGGAGAGCAGGGGAGGTGGGAAACAGCATTGACTTGATTACGTGGCATCTTCTTCATCTCTCGAGCGGATCAGCCTGAAGTTGGTGGGTGGGAGCTCAGGTTACGCAGTTATGATGTCCCCATGGTTCTCAGCCAACACCAGGCTGTTCCAGGAGTCCTGTTTGGAGCTGGTTTGGGGAGACTGGCTGATGGCTGACTGGTAACCCTGCGGGGAAAGCTTCAGAGCTGAGATCACAGGGTGAATGGAGGATCCATGGCCGGACATGGCAGAGACTGAGAATGCCTATGGGAAAAGGAGAGTCCTGTGAACAAAGGTTCCAACCACAGAGGACCATGTGAATCCCTTTAGTGTGGGCTGGTGCTATTGTAATAATATCTCTGGATTTGCTGCAGATTGCAGCTTATTGTGTGATACCTTGGACAGCCTCTTTTCTTCTTTTTCTAGAATCGTGGAATAACAGAATGGTTGGAGTCGGAAGGGACCTTAAAGACCATCTTGTTCCAACCCCCCGGCCATGGGCAGGGACACCTTCCACTAGACCAGGTTGCTCAAAGCGCCGTCCAACCTGGTGTTGAACACTTCCAGGGAAAGACCCTGTTCTTTCCTACTGCTGCACACAGGCCATGTGGTTCTCTTCTAAATGTCAGAAATTATCATTTTGCTTCCCAAGGCTTGAAATTTAATTGGCCTTGGGCTCTCCTGGCTTTCAAATGAAAACATCTCGTGAGAATCCACACTGTGCTGGTCTGCAGACATCTAGTGGTGGCTTTGGTACAGATCACACCACTTTACCCTGCAGCTCTCTGCCCTCATGCTCATATCACCCAACACTCAGCCAGCCGGTGCAGAGAAAGTAGGGGAATATTGCCAGGGTTTCCCTTGCTCAAGACAGATCAAATCAGAGAAAGGTAATGGGCATTTTTCTGCTATGGGACATGTAGAGCCGCCCAACTAGAAGGAATTTAATGTTTTCAAAAAAGTTGCTACTTCCTGTTGTCTGTTCAGAACAGCCACACATCATTAAAAAGTCTAATTGACAAAAATCTGGGCTTTTACCCTGTCCCAAAGGATATATCTCTCACTGTGAAGTCCTGGACCCCTGAGGTGAAAAGATGCAGCCTTTTTCCACAGAGATTCATAGATTCACAGAATGGTTTGAGTTGGAAAGGACCTTAAAAATCATCTCATTCCACCCCCCTGCCATGGGCAGAGGCACCTTCCACTATGCCAGGTTGCTCCAAACCCTGTCCAACCTGATCTTGAACACTTCCAGGGATTGGGCAGCCACAGCTTCTCTGGGCAACCTGTGCCAGGGCCTCACCACCCTCACAGGGAAGGATTTCTTCCTAATATCCAACCTAAACCTACTCTCAGTTTGAAGCCATTCCCCCTTGTCCTGGCACTCCAGACCCTTGTAAAAAGTCTCTCTCCATCTTCCTTCTAAGCTCCTTTCAGGTACTTGCGTCTAAGTACCTAAGTAACATTCTGAGGATGTTCTTCTCCCCAGGTCTACTGTCCTAATTCCCATCTTTATCCCACTGCCATCACCTGCCCTCTGTACCTGAGAAACCGGGCTGGGGTGCCCGTAGTGAGATGAGAGCCCGGGCTCGGTTTTTATGGGCCGCATTTCCTCGGTGGTCGTGGCGCTGCTGCTGCTGCTGCTGGTGGAGCTGGTGGTCGGGGTAAGACTCTCACTGCTGGATGGGCCTGGGAGAAGGCAGGTAGAAAATCAGGTAGTTAGTGTGGTAAAAACAGATTAAGAAGTAGCGGGAAGGGCTTTGTGGCTGCTGAAAGGCATTCAGACATCCCCCCGTTTTTTTTGGAAAATCAGCCTGTTTTGTGGTTGGATCTCTGCTCACAGGACAGTGTGATCAGAAACACAAATGCAAGCATCTATACACGTAAAATAAACAACCCTGTTCAATAAACACTCACCTGCTGGTGTCTTTGTTTTGTTAAGGTTCTTCGGCTTGCGCTTCCTTGTCTGAATGCCCTCTTTTCTCATTGCTAAAGGCCTTGGAACCTGTGGATCCAAATATAAAAGCCCATTGGTTTCTGAATGTCCTTAAGGTCATCTAGGAGAACATGTTTCCAGCTCTACCTTGTGGGCTCCGTGAAAACCAGGTGATTTAACTGAAAACAGCAACAAGATGGACCCCAGATTCCCTGGTCCCTTCTGTGTGAAGAGAGATGTCAAGGCTCCAAGATGTGCATCCAAGTGGGAATAGGTAGGCAGTTCACACCTTGGGTACTGAGTGTTTTAAGGCCAGAAGGAACAACTACTCACCTGATTGAATTTCCTGTTTAACTGAGAACAAAAAAATTCTTTCTGGCTAATACCTGCTTTTGGGAAAGGTACCGAGCCTGTGCGGGGTGACCCCCCCTTAGGAACTGCTCCCACTGAGCTGGGATAGTCAGAAACATGCTGGGATTTCTCAGAATAATTGGGTTAAGTAAGCTTTCCCACTTGTCTTCCAGCTTTGACCTGTCTCTCATGAATCCATCTGCTCTGAGTCACTGAACATCACTGGGAGCAAATTTAGTCAGGTACAAACTGTTCAAGCAAGTATTTATTGCTTTATATGATTTTTATTTTACTTAAAGGTGTGTAAAAATGCTAGGAGCAACAGTCATAGAATCCTGGAATGGTTTGGGTTGGAAGGGATCTTAAAGACCATCTCGTTCCAACCCCTCTGCCATGGGCAGAGATGCCAATACGATGAACAACAGAACTGGGATTGGCTACTAAGCAACCACCAGGGTGTTGAAGGCCTCTGACTCCGCCATGGGTGTGGTCCTGCTGTCACTGACTCATGGGAGAGCAGCTGGAGATTTGCATCTTGAAGTCCTGCTGTGCCTTGGCCTCCAGCAGGACCCTTCCGGATATATCACACAATATATCTGGATATATCAGTACACGAAGCCCCCACTGACAGGAAAAGTCTGTCTGGACTCTTCTGCAAGAAAAGTCACCTATCAGTCTCTGACGAGTCTACAGCCAAGTTGTAGCTGGGATCTGACACCCTAGTGCAGGAGCTAGGTGGGAAGAATCTGGGCCTGAATTTGGGTGGGAAGAATCTGGACCTGGTTTTATTAGGTTATAAGACTTTGTTGCAAAGGGGACCTAATGAGTATGTGAGAAATGCCCTGCAGGCATCCCTTGCCAGTATAACCATGATGTTGAGGGGCACTAAAACCCGAAGAGACAGCAGGAAAAACAGTTCAAGGAGAGCACAGAGTTGTGCGAAGAACCCAATCCCCAGCTTGGTGCCATGGAATCCCTCCCACAGAGAGTAGAGATCACTGTGTTGATCTGCGTTACCCCGTGGAGCTTCATGTAGAGTCCACAGGCGTTGCAGACGGGCTCTCCCTCGGCGTTCCTGCGCCAGAGCGTGGTTGTGGTCGTGTGGCAGTTGGCACAGGAGAGGCCGACGCGGCGAGATGCCGACTGCGGGGAGACGCAGAGAGAGAAAACACATCAGCCCTCCCCTGCTGCCACCAGCAGCGTCCCAGATCCCAGTGAGCTCACACCAGTACGCCCCAGGTTTCCCTCTCCTCTTGCCTCTCTTATTTCTCTGTTTTTTTCCTCTTTCTTGCCTTTTGCAGTGGGTGACACAACTACCTTTTGCTCCCCCTCTTGCCTTTTGGCTTCTGCTCCACTGCCTTTCCAATGCCTCCTGCCTGCCAGGACATCTCAGCCATTCTGGCACATCTCAGATGGTACCAGAGACATAAAATAGAATCATTTATGTTGGAAAAGACCTCCAAGATCATCCAGTCCAACCTTTGACTGATCCTCACCTTGTCAACCAGACCAGAGCACTGAGTGTCATGTCCAGTAGTTTCTGGAACACCTCCAGGGATGGGGACTCCACCACCTCCCTGGGCAGCCCCTTCCAATGCTTAACCACCCTTTCAGTGAAGAAATTCTTCCTGATGTCCAACCTGAACGTCTTCCTGGCACAGCTTGAGGCCGTTTCATCTTGTCCTGTCCCTTGGGGACAGAGTCAGACCCCTCCTCCCCTGGCTCCACCCTCCTGTCAGGGAGTTGCAGAGAGTGAGAAGGTCCCCCCTGAGCCTCCTTTTCTCCAGGATCACACATCACCTGAACAGAGGCCCAGACCTTCAGCAGGTCTAGTAGCAGCTTAGAGACCCTCCACACCTGTACACACCTACACTAAGGTGTCTGGATCTCAGACTGTCCCACCCTTTCAGACTTCACAGCTATCCCAAGAAGGTGTTTTCAATGCCATGAATGTTACATACTCCTCTTCCTGGCTTTGTGTGATGTTGCTCATGTGGCTTGAGGGGAAGACAAGAAAAAGAGAGCTTCCAGCAGCAGCACTGTCTTCCTAAAAGTCAGTGGGATAATTTATAGGAATCCCCACTAACGTGCAGGAAATAGGCCTTCTGAAGTTCCCTTTCTGGGTGAACTGGTTTAGCTCAAAAGGCCGCAGGAGAAAGCAAGGGGCTTGAAAACATAAAAAATACGAGTTTTGAGCTTGGAAGCAGAGTGGGAGGTGGAAGAAGAAAAAGCCACATGCTCCACACCTGCCTGACTCTTCCCAGCATCCTTCAAAGCTCAAGTCTTAGAGGCTGAGGATAAAATCTGGATGGGCAGGGGTCAAATTCCCTCTTTGCTTGCTGATAAATTTGGGATTGAACAGAAGGATGGGGTGATAATGTCTGTTCTTGTGAAGAGGAGCCTACAGGGAGGAGATCTGGTGGACTTGGACATCCAACCAGCTCTGCAGCCCTGAACAGCACAGCTGGCAGCTGTATAATGGGTTGAAAGCCGGGGAGGTGAGGACCTGGCAGCTACCAGGAATTTCCTTTGTGATCTTTGCCACAGCTTTCTCTCCGTGTCTTTTCCCTCATTATTAAATAGGATCAGTTAATCTACAGCTGTAGCACAATAAAAAAATTGAAATTCAAAGTACTTCTTAAGACTTTGAAAGCTGGAAACTCCTTTGGTGCGAAGAAACCAAACTTTAGTTGTAATCTCACCATGTTTTAGCTTTGATCATAAGTGGAGTGAGAGCTTAAGAGAGAGCTTGCAGGATAGGCAAAGATCTCCCCTTGCAGGGCTCTCTGGAATATCTCAGTCTCCCAAAAAATTGGATTACACAGTCACAGATTAAACCGAATCACTTGCACTGAATATATTCATTTAGGCAGATCAGTTGGCATTACTTTCACCCCACCCCTGTGTTGCATCCAGAGACATGTCCTCCTTTTCTTCGTCAAAATTCTATTCTAGAGGAAGAAGCAGGAATGTGGCCTTTTTTGCAAGATTTCCAGATTTCCAACTACCCAGCCAAGTGACAAAAGTGCACAGAAGGATCTGCACAACTCAAGGATTTATACTTCTAATGGAGTTTTCCAAGCCTTATGCCGAGGCTGTGCAGAGATCCATCGCTGTAAAGGACCAACCCTGGTACCCGTTGGGCCATTCCTGACTACACAGATAATCTGTAGGCCAGGAAATGAGAGAGGGAAGGTCCCGGGTGCCAAAGTGAAATCCTGCCTGGATCGATCGGTGCAGTGTCTGGAAGGGGTTTTCACAAGAGGGCGCTGGGTGTCTGTGGTTGGTGGCAGTGCTCGAGCTGCCAGTGGCATTTTTGACACTTGCAGGGGATGGTTGGGTTTGAGCACAGACAGGTCTGAGCGACCCGAAGGGCGGGGCAGGTTGGGGATGGAGCCTCGTGGAAGACAAGGATTGGGAAAACAGGCTCTCAAGGGTGCCTTGGTGGCTCCTTTCTGCCTGAAGTTGTGATGGACTCGTGTCCCTGAGGACACAGAGACCTTCCCAAAAGCCCCTCACCCAAATGGGCAGGGACAGACAGAATATCAGTGCCAAGCTCATAAAATCCCTGAACGGTTTGAGTTGGAAGGGCCCTTAAAGCTCATCTTGTTCCAAGCCCCTGCCATGTGCAGGGACACCTTCCACTATCCCAGGTTGCTCCAAGCTCCATCCAACCTTTCTTTGAATGTTTCGAGGGATGGGGCAGCCACAGCTTCTCTGGGCAACCTTTGCCAGGGCCTCACCACCTTCACAGCCAAGAATTTCTTTCCAATATCCCATCCAACCCTGCCCTCTGGCAGTGGGAAGCCATTCCCCTTGTCCTGTCACTTCATGCCTTTGTTAAAGGTCTCTCTCCATCTTCCTTGGAGGCTCCCTTCAGGTACTGGAAGGTCACAATTAGGTCACCTCAAAGCCTTTTCTTCAACAGGATGAACCTTTCTGTCCCCCAGGTTCCTCATGCATACCCCACCCTGACTCCACAGGTTCTGGAGTGCCCTGACCTGTCCCTCAGGCTCTGTTTCAGCTCAACCAATGGAGCCAGGAGCAGGGTATCCAGAAAACAGAAAAATTCCTGGTGTCCAGTCACCAGGAAGTGAGAGGGGTCGTCCAGCAGTGACCAGGGAATAAGGACCCTGAGGGTAAGAGGGATACTAAAGCAAAGAGTGGCTGTTGCTAAATCAACACCAAAGTACTGCCTTTTGTCCTACAGCCCCTTCCCCTGCCTGGCCTGAGTGCCTGGAGAACTGGTCTGGACAGTACAAGGCCTTGGAGTGTCACAAGCATGAGAAAATCTGACTTGTTTTGGAAATCTGGTCCAAAACCACCTAAGCTGGGCAGATGGGGACCCAAGGAGTTGAAACATCCCTGTCACCTCCAGCTAGCCCAGGGCTGTGCCTCACCCTCACCCCACACACGCTGTGTGATCATGACTTACCAGCCTCCTCTGCGGTTTGAACAGGGGCCTGTTGATGCCGTTCATCTTGTGGTAGAGCCCGCAGGCGTTGCAGAGGTAGTGCCCCGTGCCATCCCTCCTCCAGAGCGGGGTGGACATGGCCCCACAGTTGACACATTCTCGCCCCTCGGAATAATCGTCAAAGAATTCTGCTGCCATGGCAGGAGAGAAGGGAAAACACTCGGTTAATTAGGTGGCCATGCATTTAATTGCTGCTCTGTTTCTCAGCCTAGCCCAGAAGGGACATTTCAAGAAATCACAAAGCATTCAGATTTTATAGGTTGCAAGAAACAGCTCTTCCTTTCCCGAGGAATCCCCCAGGGTTATTGGGAAGAGGGACTCCTTTCCCTGCCATACAGTGTTGGCTGCAGGACTTTAGTGGCAGCAGGGATGTGCTGGGACACGGATACCAGGAGACAGAAATAGAAACCTTCCCTTCTGCTCTGACGTTATCCAATTTTCAGGACTGGACATAGCCAGGGCAAACAGATTGGGACAGGCAAACAGCCATGTTTACAATCCAGACAAATTCCTGTGACCATGGATAAACACAGGCCTGGACCCACAGAGCAGAACTGCTCCGACATCAAAGAGCTGCCAGAGCATCTCAGTGGGGCAGGAAAGCTGTGCCGTGTGCTCTGCTCCCCCATGGAATTGCTCCTCACCCAGCACATCCCAACTCCCTCCCAGCCCTTCTGCCGAGGGGAAGGGCTGCAGAGAGACAAGGGAGTAGATGTTCATGTGCTTCCTCCCTGTTCTCTGCAAGAGAAGCATCTCCTGAGCTACACGAATCCACATGTGCAACATGAAGGTTCCCTGCCCATGGCAGGGGGTTGAAACAAGATGATCTTTAAGGTCCCTTCCAACCAAAAATATTCCGTGACTCTGTGGTTCTAACTCCAGCTCAGGCTGACAGATAACAGGCTTAATATTAATTAGTATGTGTCAGACTCAGCTTTTGATGGAAATCTCCATCGTGCTTGATGTCACTATCCAGGGCTTGGTGCACTCACCCACCACCTTCCTGGTTCATCCTGCACCAGGGTCAGCTGCAGATGTGACATGCGAGTGAGGACAATTGGGCCTGGAGTGACAGGACAAGGGGGAATGGCTTCGCACCGACAGAAAGCAGGGTTGGATTGGATGTTAAGAAAAAATCTTTCCCTGTGAGGGTGGTCAGGCCCTGGCACAGGTTGCCCAGAGAAGCTGTGGCTGCCCCATCCCTGGAAGTGTTCAAGGCCAGGTTGGATGGAGCTTGGAGCAACCTGGGCTAGTGGAAGGTGTCCCTGCCCATGGCATAGCGTTTGGAAAGAGATGATCTTTAAGGTCCCTTCCGGCCCAAACCATTCTGGGATTCTATGAACTGCCCTGGGCTGGGCCAGGCCAATCCCTCTGGCTGTGACAGGTCCAGATCATCTGCAAGGTGGTGCAGAGGTCAGTACAAAAACACCTCGACTGCACCATCATTGGGAAAGCCACAAGTCAGCTCACCCTGCCCTACAAAGCCTTTCAAGAAGCCAAGAACTTCACTGTATTTTGTGCTTGTTCACCTGCTTTTTATATGAGTATCTCAGCTTTCTGCTGGAAGACAATAGTTCCCTGAGGAGCAAAACAACAAAATTTGGCTTCTTGCCAAGCTGGGTCTCAATCCCAAGTGGATTCTCTGATATCTGACAGGGGTTATGTTCAGACATCAGCCTTATTTTCTCTTTTCCCCAGACTATTTTTGGAAAATCTGCAGGAAACCGCATAACAGTGGAGGAGCCAAAGGACTAAAAAAATTAATGAAGTGGCGCCAGTAAACAGAGACACAGAGAAAAAGACTTACAGGAGTCTGATTCTCCCTAGAAAACGAGGCTAAAAATTCCAAGAGGTTACACCGTATGCCCATGAGGAAATGGTAAAAAGCAGTACATGAGTATCGAAGGGGCTCTGGGAGCCAGAAAAGCAGGAATCCAATATCTTCTCAGCAGCTTAGGAAAATTAGCCTTGAGCAATTCTAGTGGTTTCAAAGAGATGGGAATCCCTCCAGGTGATTTTTGTCCACATGGATTCAGTGATACCACAACCATAATGCCTCACTTTCCCCTTTAAAATGGCAATTGAGTCACAGTCAAAATCTAGATCAAATAAATTCCCTTTGAAAAGAGAAAGGATTGGAACAGCTGTTCAGGAAAGAACTCATTTCCTTGAAAAATCTCAAGAAAGGAAAATATTTCACTTTTTTTTTTTCATCTTAGAAGTTGTTGAGGTTTTTGATTATCATTTTCCAAAGAAAAAGACAAATTATTTTCATAGTAATTTTGGCCCTGTGAGAAAAATCCCTTCTTCTTTGAAAATAATTCAGTACAGAACTGTGGACATAATCCAGGGAGAATTTAGTAGAGCAGACGTAATTAAAAGGTAGCAGTTGAAACTTGAGTGATTTGTGTCTGCAACTAACTACAAAATACAAACTTTCCTGGAGATTTCTCCACCAGAAAAACAAAATATGAAAGTTTTAATCAAATAAAAAGGAGGAAATTCCTAATGTTTCTCAGAAATGCTAAGAACTGAACTAGCTCTTGAATAAGAAGGTCTCTGAAAATAAATATGATATGAAGAAATGTCAAGTATGGGCATATTTCTGTTTTTAGGAAAAAAAGAAGAGGATGTGGAGTTAAAACCAGGCAAAGTGTAAGTCTCCTGTTTTCTGACAATAATCTAATTTGCTGCTGAGTATCATTTCCCAAGAGTTTGGGTGACACCCAGCTAATTTGCCCACATTATTTTCACTGGTGGTTGCCATCAGACACCCGAAACACCAGTATGAACTAATCTTGAGACTTGCTCTCCTTTCCCATCTGTGTTTGTCTGAGCTGTATTCTTCCCTATTTCTTTGGTGGGTTTGATTTTGTTTTTGTTTTTTTTTTTTTTTCAGTTTACATGGAATTTGAACTGGAGCTTCTCTCTTAAGAGACTTTCATAGAATCACAGAATGGTTTGGGTTGGAAGGGGCTTTGAAGCTCATCTCCTTCCAACTCCTTGCCATGGGCAGGGAACCTTCCACTAGACCAGATTACTCAGATTCCCATCCAAACTTTCACTGGTTTAATTTTCCAGAAGTCATCTTCTTCTTCTGTTGCAGCAATAATAATAATAATAATAATAATAATAATAATAATAACAACAACAACAACAATAATATTTGTGCGATTTTCCCTCTCAGCTGCAGACAAAGGTGAATCTTGGGAATGTGCATAAACAGGAGTCAGACAGGGAAGGCACAGACTTTGTTCCCAGGGCACACAGAGGCTCCACACGATGGGTGGCTCTCCCTAATCACAGCCCTCACGGGGCCATATCAGGTGGGTGCGTCCCCTACGTGCACCACCCTGTGCTGAGTCAGAAGATGACATCCACCGAGTGCAACCTCATTAAAAACGTTCCTGGAGCCCTCTCAGAGCTCCTTGACCTCCAGAGATACCACCTGGAGGAAAAATACCCTCACCTGCTCCAAAGCAAGCTTGAGGATGGCAAAGGAAGTGTCTTGGATGCTGCTGGTTATTGGCTTATGGAAGATGGTGTGGGCTTAGTGCATGTGCTTTATTTAACAAAGGGTGTTTGGGCCCCAAAGAAGGAAGACAAGGGACTGGGTTTCTTTCTCAAAGAAATTATATATATATAATTTCATGGCATCACTAAATTTAGGGATGAAGTTGTCAAGGGAAGCTTTATGAGCTGTCCTTCTGGCCACACCTGCTCTCAAAAACCTGAGGGTCTCCAAAATAATGAGAAGATATCACCTGGAGACCTACAGCCCACATGGTTTGATGTGGGTGGGTGTCCAAGACCTAGGAAACCCAAATGTTCCCAGGGCTCCAAGCCTACAGGAACCAGGATGAGCTATATTGGGCACGGAGGTCACTGGGCTTCAAGTGCACTAATTGTTTAATTTGTCACTGTTATTAATAAGGGGGATTAAGGAGACTCCCCAGGAAAAAGCAGCCAAGTGTTTTCTTGGCTTCTGTCTCGGGGCTGGAGCTCTAAATCCTGGCATTATGAGATCCCCTGACACTTATTCCTTGTACTTAGCAGCCGGGAAAGGAAACGTTTATTCAGGCAGCAAATTGCCTGAGCGCCTCCCGGAGGGCCCTGAACAATGAGGGGGGAAGGAAAGGCTCCCTCAGTCACACTCAGGGCAATAATTTCCGTCCCGTGGCACAGGAGCCGCTGCCTGATAATGGAGATTTATGGGTCCATCCGGTGACCTCTGTAACAGCCTTTCTGCTGGAAAGATTTACTCCCTCTCCCAAAGCCAGGTATGGCCAGCACTGGGACAGGGTTGAGGGAAGGATAAGGTTTGCTGATCAGGCTGAGAAGGATGCCAGCCCATGGCTGGAGTAGTATTGTGTTTGCTGAGTGGCCTCATCTTCCTCTTTGAGCTCCCCCACGTGCCTTTGCTGAGCCCTTATCTTGTATAATATCAGTCTTGGGATCGTTTTATGGGCTGGGCTCCTGGTGTTGACTAATGCTGATGGCCCTCTACTTAATTCTTCATAAAACCCTGCCTTTAGTCAATGAAGGAGCTTCTCACGTGACAGCAGATCACGAAATGTCTGGAGAGGACGGATTGTGTCCCATCCCTATCCTGCTCATCAGCTTGCTGTGTCAAAGGAGGTTTTTTCCCCTCACACCTATGGTTTATGGGCACTGCAAGGTCCCCAGGGCAGGAAATGTCACTTGTGTGTTGCACAACAGCCTCCTAATCTTGGGTGAGGCCTTGAGCACGCTCATGTCAGAAATACTTTCCACAATGGGACATTCAGTCCCCAGGGAGCCAGGAGCAACTCTTAAGTGGGGCGCTGGGGTCTGGTAGGGAAAAAGAATTCTTGGATATGGCCCTTCATGACTCTTAGTCATTGGGAGGGGTCCTTCACATCCACCTCCAGGTCTGCAGAGAACAACTTTTACAGGCAATGACGGGATCAACAACAGAGCAGATCTGAGCACAGCCAGCCCACCCCTACAGGCACTTCTCCCAGCACAGGAAGGTCATGACAGCATCTCTGACTGAGGATATGGTTCACCCAAAGCCTGGGGACTTCTGCCTTCCCAGTCAGGAGAACCAGCTACCCTCTTGCAACAAGTCAGCTGGGGATCAGAGAGAGCTTGTCCAGGGCTTGAGTTTAAAGGGAGGCTCGAAAGGCCTTCTCTGGGCCTTTCCACCATCTCTGCAAAACCCAGCTCTGCCAGTCTGACACTGTGTCCACTCCTAGGTCAAGATCTTTGGGTTTTTCTTAAACAATCTCCTTCTAAAAGTGTTTAAGACCAGGTTGGACAGGGCTTGGAGTAATCTGGTCTAGTGGAAGGTATCCCTGCCTGTGGCAGGGGGGTTGGAACAAAGTGATCTTCAAGGTCCATTTCGACCCAAACCATTCTGGGATTCCATGACTCTACAGATAAATCTGTTAGCAACAAAGGGATCATCTTGAACATGTAAAACTGATGGATCAGGACCCAAAGGAATAAAAACCGAAAAAAATAAGGACTTTGAATCCTCCAGTTCAGAGCCAGCATCCAGTTTATAAGTTTCTATTCCCAAACTAGCCTCTGGAAGGGACAAAGAGCCCTCCCTACACTGATTTGAGTCAGATCCTCCTGCATGAGAACCAATGAGTTTGTCTACCTTCTACTTCCCTCCAGCCCCCTCCTGCCTTCACCCCCTCTGGGTGAAGAGGAATGGAAAGAGACTTCCATTAATACAGCACTGGAGTTTTGTTTACAACTGGAGAGATATTTGATATCAACATTTCCCCCTGCAGAAGTGTCTTCTCAACCCAATGAAGCAACTCAACAAAGGAGAAGCTGTCCTTCAAACACAGCCAGGCCACTTACAGGCTCTAAACAGACCCTGAGAGCAGTTTTCCCGGCAGAGAAGCAGTTTCCTAAAACAATTTGTTATGATAAGAGGTGAGAGCCACGATCCTGTGTATACACAAATCCCAAATGGACTCTCAGGGGCACTCGCAGCTGAGGCAAAGGACATGGACACCCTGGAATTCCACCCAAGACACCCTCACCTTCTGCTTCAGGGGACAGCCACAACAGCATGGCAGGGGGAAAAAGGATTCACCATTCCCAGCTGCTTTATCCCAAATCCCAAGATTGTTTCCATTAAAAAGTGACAGTATGGAAACCATTCCTACGCTCCAAGCCTTTCAGGCTCCTTTTAATCTGTGTTTTGCTGCAGGTAGTGGAGCTCAAAGTCATATCTTCTTTGGAATGGGTTGAGGTGTTCCCGTAAATTGCACGATTCCAGAAGATGAAGTTTCAAGGGGAAAAAAAAAAACCCAGCAAAATATTTCTGGTCAGATCACAGCAGTTAAAAGTGCCGCTTGGTCCAAGACCATGGCGGAGAAGGGCTGAACTGGAAAAGAAGGTGGCAGCAAAACAAAGGAGAAAGAAAAGTGGAAGAGCAGGGAGTGACTGTAAATAAAAAAGCCCAAATTTATGTATCTGGCAGCCAACGGAAAGCTGTCCTTTATCCATGGGGGCATCATCAGCTAAGCACACAGGCTGGGATCAGAAAGCTGAGAATGGAGCTAATGGAGTTGAACGTATTTCTGTAAAAACAGGTTCTGCCCACTGGCTTTTTTGCCCCCTCCCTCCTCTCTGCCTGTTTCCCCTCTGACAGAATTTGGGAGAAATTCATCCAGGGCCCCACTGTTTTAGAGATTAATGGACCCAGACATAGGGAGAGCAGGGCAGTGCCCGTCTGAGTAGTGCCCGTCACTGGGCTGGGTGCTGGTGGGAATGTGACTCCCTACTGTCTCCTGCTCTGGATTAACTGAAGGCATCACTTGTGTGATTGATGATCTGCAGGAAGTGGAGAAACAGGTAAATTCCCCACACTTAGCCAGAAACATGGTTTCAAGCAAAAAGCACCTTTGTGCAGCTGCACAGAAATGGCTTAGTGCTGTCCCAGAAAGATTTAAGGTTTATCTGACATGTCTCTGGTGGAGAAAATGGTTCTATACTCAGTTGGCTGCCTGGACCCAACAGTTTTCCCTCTGAAAACATAAAGACCCTACTGACTGCTGATGAAACATTCAACTTCCAGTCTGGCTTTCTAAAAGGCAAAGAAAGCTGGTTTTCCCTTGCCTCGTGAAACACCACGGAGAGACTGTTCCTGTGCAACCCTTCCCAGGCCAAATGTTTCCCGTCAAGGCAAAGGGAACATTGTGTCCCTCCCCTGAAACGTTCCCTCCTCTGCCTGAGGCAAGCCAAGGTCTGTGGCACACACCACTGCCAGCAGGCAGGAATACTCCTTTCCTTCATGAATGTGTTTTCCCTGGTTTGAAGGACGGTGGAGGCATAAGCAGCCAAAGGACCAGCTGAGATCATGTGCAAGAGGGACACAGTTGGTCAAATTCTAGGCCTGGCTTTGATCTCAGTCTTGGCTCTGCAATCGGATTTCCTTGAACAAGGCTTTTCATCTCCTTGTAGCAATGTTCTTCCCCCGTGAGAAGGAGCAAAACTGCAGGGAGGCAAGAGGACAACTTTCAAAGGCCACAGTCATAAGTGTGAAGGCAAGAAATGGATGGAAGAAAGGTGGGTGGAAATGGCCTGGATGCCTCTAAATCATATCTAAACAAACTGTCTCTTTGTGGGAAGGGGCAGGAGATGGTCCTTGGGGACTGGCCAAACTGGTTGCTTCGAAGAGCACTCACAGCTCTCCAGCACACCAGAACAACCATATCCCAAACCATCAATCCCAATGGTTGTACCAGTGCTGAGTGGAGGGACCTCCACACCGAAGTACCATGTTCCACATCCCAAAGGTGCACAGCCTACTTTACAGGAGACAGGAATGCAGACATCCCCAAGGATATAGGATCTTTTGATTGGAACATGGCCACCCCTTTGATAGCACCCTGGTGTCCAACAGCAACTTCTGCTGGCTGTCAGGCTGTGCTTCAGTGAACTCCAAGGTCTGTTTCCTTCTGCTGGGACAGAGGCCTGATCCCACCCACCAAGGTGACCTTCCCTTCCTTACTCCTACTTACAATTCTTACACTTGTAAATATCTGGGGCTCTTCTGTTAAACAGGAGATTCCTCTGCTTATCAACTGTCCAAATATTTTTTAACAAATCTCAGATTAGCATGGAGAGCCCAGGGAATGGTCAGGATGGGGCCATCCACAGCCTGGGGTCTGCTTGGCAGGAGGCATCTGGAAATGGTCTTTCTCTCTTTTGACTAAGGAAAAACAGCCTCAGTGTTATCCTCCTTGAAGTATGGCCCATCTCCAAAGGGACTTGTCCAACAAGAGACTTTTCTTTGATGACCTCAGGGAAGGGACAGTGGGGGAAAAAATGTAGAAGATCAGAAAAGCTTGGGATCTGCAATGCCGTGATCCCACCTGGGCAGCTGTTCCCGAGTCGGGCACATGTAAAGGATCATGTCTGACGTGCAGCTGTATGTGGTGAACCCACAGGGGACCACGAGCAGGTGTGCTGTGGAGTCATGCCAAGCTGCTGCTCCATGGCTGAGCCATAGGAATTGGCCTTATGGCTACAGGGTAACTGGTGAACTGGGACCAGTTACTGTGTAACCAGTGAACCGTCATCCTAAGCCCAGTCAACAGAGTCCGGCCATGTTCAGATGTTCTGAGACCCCAATCCGCAGTGGTCACATCCAGACTGCTTCCCAGGAGCTGCACCAGGAGGTGCTGGGGTCAGGCTGAGGTTGTCTGTGCTTGGACTGTGTCAGGAGGCCTGATATTATGACAGAGTCACAGAACATCCTGAGTTGGAAGGGACCCACAAGGATCATCAAGTCCAACTCCTGGCCCTGCACAGGACAACCCCAAAAAACACCAATGATTGAAGAGCATGGTCTGTTTGGTTTTCATTAGGAGCTGGGTCAATGTCCATCCCTGGGCATTCCCAAGCCTCATCCACATGAAGTCACCACTGCCCTCAGCCACTACCGGTTGGTTGTCCTGCTTCAAACAGGAGACTGGACTAGAGATCTTCTAACCCTCATTTCTACAAGCCTGAAACTCCAGAAACTCAAAGGTTGGGGTGGCTTTTTCCCCAGACTGGTGCAGATCAGAAGGAAAGACATTTGTCCAAGTCAAATGGGCAAGATCTTTCTTTTAGGAATACAGTCAATTGTATTATTATTATTGTAATTATTATAATCTTTGTACATATATATATATATATATACACACATGCCATGCCATACAATCACAGAATGGCTTGGGTTGGAAGGGATTTTAAAGATCACCTTGTTCCAACACCCCTTCCAAGGGCAGGAATGCCAGGGATGTCCTTAATAATGCCATTGTAGCAAGCTAGGAATCACCTCCAATCAATTCTCTCTGGTTTTGCTATTAAAATTATTATTATTATATTACTATATAGAACATATAGAATCATGTGTGCATTTATATCTGTACATATGTGCACAAATATGACCCACACAGACACACGTGTATGTTTTAAAACTCGCTTTGTATATGTAAAACATATATGATATATGAAAAGCCCCCATTTTACAAATATAAAACACATATATACCATGTGTAGGAATATATGAAACACGTTGGGCTGCTCCACATGTCCAGCCCATGACTGAGCATGACGGCAGTGACCAATATTGACATATCCAAACCCCTGTCCCAGTTTTCTTCTAATTTCGCTAATTTAGTCACAGGCTCTGCCTCCAGTTTGGAGGCGTTACACTGATAAATCCCACTCAGAGGAGCTACACCACAAGGCAGGCCAGATTTTGGCTTCCCTGTGGGATACCGGCCAGTGACAAACAAAAAAGGTGTTTACTATGGCTCATCCCATTAGAGGGGACAGTGAGTTTGTCTAACCCCTGGCCCTTCTCTTTTCCTCTTTTATTAGTTATTCTGGACGTTAAGTCAACTCAGCCCCCGAGCGGGGCGGGAGGATGGGACGATAAAGCATCTGCAGAGGTCAGTTCACAGCCCAGGCCAATAAAACGCCAGGTACCGAACTTATCAGGGCAACATATAACTTGCAGTTTTTCTAACTCAATTGATTGGACTTTTTATCTGAAATAACAGGCATTATAAGATAGGCGAAAGTCGAGATAAGGAGGAAAATTGAGCAGGTCTCAAATCAAGATCAGCCTGGGGACAGGTTCAAACTCCCACACCTGCCCCGGAGGAATCAATGAAAGTTTCTTGGCGTCGTCCGCTCGCTTTTGAAACGCTGCTGGAGTTGAGTGAACTTTGAGACCGCGGCGTTTATTCTGTGATTATAATTAACCTGCTCACCCGTTGTTATTGATTTCATGTGAAAGGAGATGGCAGAGTCTGACTGGGATGTGGGTTTAGGAATAGAAGTGGATGGGGAGGGCAGGCTGTGGGGCAGGCAGCTCACTCTGACGCAATGAGACCCTTCCCTGGCTGGAGGCAAAGGGGAGGGGGTACAAGGGGGATTTCACCCTCCTGCTTGTGGTCCTACTTGTTTTGGGGAGTGGAAAGACCCTCCAGGACAGATCTTCACATCCAGAGGGTCAGGATACAGCACCACTGACTTGTCATATTGAAGTAATGAAGGACTGAGCATGGG
Source organism: Cephalopterus ornatus (assembly GCA_013396775.1). Classification (NCBI taxonomy): domain Eukaryota; kingdom Metazoa; phylum Chordata; class Aves; order Passeriformes; family Cotingidae; genus Cephalopterus; species Cephalopterus ornatus. The sequence goes on along the minus strand of VZRE01000014.1, from coordinate 147,707 downwards.
AAACCCTTGGATAAAAACCTCAGTCATGCCTGAGATCCAGAGCATCCTCCCAGCCCAGGGGAGCATGAGGATGAGATACCCCCTCCAAACCAGCTTCCCCTCTCATGCTCCACGCCACCAAGGCATGTCCCAGCTTCCCAGCAGCCAGTCCCCAGAGCAGCCAGCCCCTGGGGCCAGCACTCCCTTCCCAAAATAATCTCAGACATCTGGGGCCAAACGTCATTCAGAGGAGTCCTGATGTCTGGGGCTCATGACCTCACTGATTTTTTTACAGCTGCAGCACTGCAAACCCTGATTTTGAATAATGAATATTGAATAATGGTGTCTCCCTAAATATTGAATAATGTTGGCTCCCTGAATATTGAATAATGGTGACTCCCTGAATATTGAATAATGGTGACTCCCTGAATATTGAATAATTTTGGCTCCCTGAATATTAAATAATAGTGGCTCCCTGAATATTGAATAATGGTGGCTCCCTGACTTGCAGACCCAAGAGCCTGCCTTGGAAACCCATAGGAGTTTAACCAACAAATATTAGGTTATTTTTTTTGCCTCTTCTAGAATTTCAGTGTGAAGGAATCGGAGTTTTCCAGATTCTCCTTTGTCCAGAAAAGTTGCTCCTTCCCTTTCTGCAAAAGCAGAGCCTAACTTGTGATAACATGAGTCTGGAACCTGGAGCTTGAAGGAAAATTGAGGTGCTTCAAAGCACAGGCAGCTGAGAATCCGGCAAGAGGGGGGATGTCTCCTGAACTGTCTGGAGATGTTTGCAGAGCCAAAGGAGACAACACGACCCCCTGGCCCTCGAGGTCAGAGGACAACCTGGAATTTGCTTAAATATTAGAGAGCTCTGTGCAAGCAGGGTGGAAAAACGAGGAAGAATTGGCAAAATCCTGCTCTGATGGACTGGCCTTGTATCCTTCTCCCCCCTTACTCCGTCTCTGTCCTCACCCTTGGGTTTTAATCTTTTAGAAGAGCCTGGAGGCAACAAGCTCCCAGCCCTATCCCAGTATCCTGTAATTCCACCCCGCTGTCGCTGGAAGCACCGACCAGTCGGAAAAGGGCTGAGCTTTGGGAAGAAGAGCAAGAGCAGGTCCCCCACCACGAGACCTCTCCTGAAATGCTCTCCCAGCAGACACCAACTTAATTCCCAGGGATTAGGAGGAAACATCTCCAGGCAGCAATTTTGTTATCCCAGATCCAGAAATGTCCAGTACCAGTCCCCGGTGGAGACGAGAGATCAGCCCGGCTGTGTCCCTCATCCGGCTACCCTCACCCCACCTCTGGTGGAAAACTTATTTTTCCTTGACTTTCCATGATTTTTTGTTTTCCTCTTTCCCAAACAAAATGAATTTCCAAGCTTGGAGACGTCCAAGCTCAGCTGGCTCTGATAAGGAGCTCAACAGCTTTACGGGTCTGTAAAAAATAATTTAAAAGAATCACAAATCTCTTTATGCTGCAACATATAAACCAAGTGACCACTTTTCAGAAAAAAAAAAGAAAGGTCCCACAGGATTTTGGGCCTTCACCTTCCCGAGAAAACTTGTGAATTCCCATGTAATTTGCAGTGGGCTGTGTTTCTTCACTATGGAATCTTCTTGCATGGGCCTGATCCTGCACCAGCTCCCGGTGAACTTCCTTGTGCGTTAAAACAGGGATGGTTTCACCTCTAAGCAATCAATGTGGGTATTTTTGAGGTTGAGGGTTTTTTTGTCCATACAGAATCTGGGTTTTGGGGGAGGGCTGATCCTGCAACCTGGGCAAAACAGCCCAGGTTTGGCCTTAGAAAGACAGAGAAAACAGCAAAAAGACGTGGGAATGACTCAACTTTGTTACCCCCAGGCAAAGGGCTTATTCTACATTTAGGTATCCGTCTAATTAAGCAAAAAAAACCTCTCTGTGCCAGCAAATAATTGAGAAAAAAATTAATCACTGGGCATTTCTTCGAAAGGAAAATAATATCTTTGCTTCCCGTTGACACTGCCCCAAACTTGGCTTTAAAACCCAGCCCTTGCCAAAACCCGAAAGCTGAAACATTTCAGCACTGATGGTAGGGTCAGATCTGCATCCAGCTTGGAAAATCTCTGCCCAGCTCTTCTTTCAAAGCAAACCCAGCCTGTGCTTTTTTTGGGGGATGAGAAAATCCATCTCAAACTTATTATATTGAAAAAGAAAATAATCACCGAGTACCTTGAATATTTGAAAGGGCGCAACAGCGCGGGGAATGCTGCACGCTCAACATACCCTGCAGCAAGGAGCTCCTGGATAAGTGCAAGGGAAAAAACCCAACATTTTTGGAGCAGTAGCACGGCATCCCTAGGCATGGCAGGAACCCAGGGCTTTTCAGAAGAGCCTTTAATTTTAATACCAGTCGTGTCAAAGCCAACGGTGATCGAATTATTCTCAAGCGCTGTCACGCACCCGCGTGCAGGAAGACCTCAGTGCTCAGGCATGGCAGATAATTGGGTTTAATTTGTCATTACAGATGTATTTACGGCTTGGGTCACCGTGACCAGTGATGTGGGGAAGACTTGGAAAGGCCAGAGAGGTTTTAATGTTTTGTAACGCGGGATGTTAGCGTGGACACGCTGCAAAGGGTTTTGTCCCTCAAAGGGGACCCACCGCTTTTTTCTTACCCCCTAAATTAAAAAAAACCTCAATCCAACCTTATAATGAAATTTGCTTCTATAATTAGGGTAAATTTGAGAGGTAAGAGCATATTCTCACCTATTTCCCTGGTTATTTAAGCAGTGTTTCACACTCGCCCGCCAAAGGCGTATTTACGCCTTCCTGCCAGACGGCATCGTGAATTCAGACCCATCGACAAGGTGGATGTTTGGCATTTCCAAATATTCCAATCTCCCTTTTTTTGCAGTCCTACGGGCATAACTGCACACATTCCTCCCTCCAAATCAAGTCATGCCTGTAACAACCCAGCCTCGTTGTTACAACCAAGAGGTTTTGGCAGCACCTTATTCGGGGATCATACGTGCCTGGAATGTGGGGCCAGCACTGTTGTCCCAGCAAAAGATCTGCATTTCTGCCTCTTCCCTCCCAGCATGAGCAAAACTGGCTGCTTTAAGCCCGTGGGCTGAGCTCTCCAGGTAGGTTTCCACCTGGTTTCACAGGCAGTGATGAGCCCCAAATGGGAAGCAGAAGCTTCATTAAGTCTCATTATAATCAGGTTGCAAAAACCTGGAAGGACCCAAGACATTGAGCTGGATCCCCCCACCTTCCGCTGCCCTGTCTACCCCCAGGAACATCACCAGGCAAGGGGAGATCCCCGAATATCCCATTTCTCCATCCCTTTTTTTTCCTGTGCTCACAGTGCTCCGCGGGGCTCAAGGAGCAAAATTTTCAATGCAGAGCCTTGTGCCGATGAGGAGCAAGGTCTCTGCGGGTTTTGGAACAACACTATCAATTTTTTAAATTTGGATTTTGCTTCAAATTGCACTTTCCCACCTTATTTTAGCAGCCCCTCCACATATCCTCCCCTGGCAGCAACAGGCTGCCGACCTTCAGGCATAAAAACTCGCTGCACTGCCGCTTTTTCGCCCGGTTTGGGATTTTATTTGCTGTTTGATGCTTTGTTGGTGGGGGTTTTTTTCTAATTTAACCTTAAATTTTCGGAGTGAGAGAGTTTGCACATTCAAAATACCCGCTGCATTTGGGATAACCAGTTTTGGGGAGCTCCTCTCTGCCCTCAAAGCCAAGGTTTTCCCATCATGAGAAGAATACAGAGGCATCAGGATTGGGCTGGTTTCTTTTAGGAAACACTGCCTGATAAATACTCATCTGTTTCCAAGGATTTCGCCTCTTTCCTCCAAAATTGGTGGCAAAGAAATATGGAGAGGGCAAAATACAGGCTGTCTCTTAAAAAAAAAAATTTCTGTTATGTTACACGGATAAAGAAATGCACATGGGGGGAGTGTGTGGAGGAGAAAAATAATTAATCCTGGCTTAATAAAGGCTTAGATTAAGCACTACTATCCACTGCTTTAAGTTTTATTGCTCTACAAAAATTCATGACCATTTATAATATGTTATATACTACACCATATGTTCTGTACAACATATGCACTTGTATTTGGTAATAAAGTGCAATTTTTAATTAAGGAATTGGATTATTAATAAGGATGACAGAGTGCCCATGACGGGGATATTTTTATTATTATTCCTGCTTAATTTGCAATTTAGAATCTACTTTTTGGGGCTTTGGTGGGGGAATAAACATTTGCCTGTTTGAGCTTGGTCTTGCTCAAAGATTAGGAACCCTAATTCTGTGGGTTTCATCCCAAATCCCAGACTGACGGGTGACAATTAAATTAGGCAGGAGAGCAGGAGGTGGCTTGAAACCCGCAGAGGGGAACAAAGCCCTGGGCAAACCTTCCCCGAGGTGAGAAATGCAACCGATTGCGAAACGGGGGGTGCAGGATCCCGTGTAAAATGCAGACACGTCCTAGGGTCCCATCCCGCTGTCCCACAGCCCCATCCCGCCATCCTTCATCCATTCCCGCCATCCTCCAGCCCCATTTCTCTGTCCTACGGCCCCATCCTTCCATCCTACAGTCCCAACCCACCACCCCGCGGTCTCAACCCTCCACCCGACAGCCCCATCCTTCCGTCCTACGGTCCCATCCCTCCGGGGGCAGGGACGGGAGAGGTTCTGGGCTCCCCTCATCGCCTGCCACCCCACAGGGGCAAACCACCGCGTCCTTCGGTGCGTGGGGAAGGTCAGGGGCTGCTTGTAGGGCAGAGGGTTGTAACAAATGCCAGTGAATCACTGGGAATGCCGGCCCCGGGATGCGACGGGACAAATCTCTTAGCATCCCTATGGCAAAGCTTAAGATCTGTTGCCCAATATCTCCCCCACCACCAGCGTTTTCCAGCCCAGCGTCTGCTCCAGGCTTTGATCTTCCCAGATGCTGTTACTGTGTTCCAGCGGTGCCTGTTTGTGGAGCCCTGACTTCGACTTAGCCAAAAAACCCCACAAAACTAAAAGCACCCACCACGAATGCCCACAGGCCCCCGCCACGATTTATTCCCAACCTCTCGAGCCCACAGCAAAAGTTAAAATCCCCGCTGTAAGCCAAATTAGAGGGGATGGGGATGGCAAACTGGAATCTGACCCTCTATTCCCAGCCTGGAAACACCCAGGAGGCAGCAAATCGCTGAGGGCTGGATGCGCTCAGGCGCCCGTGCCTCCCTCCATCCCTGCTCCCCTCTGCCTGGAGAAAGGGGAAGAGGCAAACTGCCCATCCGGGTTAATTTTGGGAGAGATTTCGAGAGGTTTTTGGTGTTGGCGGGGAAGTCTTTTGAGAGGGGACTTTGCAGCGGGTCCTTTTCATGCCTCATTAAGTCGGGAATTCACTCTAACTCCATCCCAGGCAACGCCTGGAGCAAGTTCACTGCCTCGAACGCATGGTCTGATCCTGCTCTTCAGGGTAATGAAATCACTCACCAAACTTACCCTGAAAAGTCCAAATTTGGCATTTTGAACTCACAGCAGGGGAAGCTTTTCAAATGGGCCCTTGTAGTTTACTCACCCAACCTCCCCAGTGTTTTATGACACGTTTTAACCCAAGCCAAAATTCCTCTTTTTAGGGGAAAAAAAAAAAAAAAGAAAAGAAGATTTGTATTTCTTTCAGTGTTATTTTCTCCGAATACCTTTTCACTAAACTTCTTTCTCCTGCGTGTTTCTTTACTGTTACAGGGATATAAATATATAAAAAACAGGGAAAAAATGTCGTGCCCAGTTGCCTAGACTGTGAATCCGTGTTTGTATATTCAGCTAAGCATGCCTAGACCTGATCTTTATTATTAAAAAATGATAATAATTAAAATTTCTGTGGCCCCAGCGACGCCCTGCATTTAGCACTATCCAAAAGTGGTGGTTCGTTGGGAAAAGAAAACGAGAGCGCTGCAAATATCGCTTGATTTTTATAGAGCCCTGAGCGGAGGATTCCGTTTGCACCTTGAGATTCCTCATTGTGCTGAGAAAAAAATTATCTTTAGTCCTAAGGAAAGGCAAAGAAGGAGTCGGTTGCAGATGCAGGGACTGCTCAGGTGCTGAGCCAGGCTCGGATGTGGTGTTAAAATGGGTCTGATGGGTGCAATCCACAACGGTGTTTGCCCCCCCTCCACTACATCTTTCAGTGCCTTCAGGGGTTTTTTTACTCTTAAAATCATTGAAATAAAACCCTTCTCCAAGCTCAGAATCCTCAGCCAGCCTTTACAGGCTGCACACAACCCCCTCGATACCCACAGACTGCGCAAAGCATCGCCCCGGCGTCGAGGAGGGACCCGGCAGCGATCGCGTCCCGACTCGGGGAGAAGAGGGAGCGGGGCAGGTTCTGCTTCCCGGAGGAGCTGCCTTCCAAAAATCCATCTCAATCCTGGACTTAAAACTTTCCAGCTTTCAGGGAGTTTCTATTTTTTTTTTTTTTTTAAATCAAAACCCAAGCACTTTTGATTTAAAATCCAAGGGCTTTTCCATAGTCAAGGCAGAGACGTAATCGGACCCGTGCTAATGAATCCCGTGGATTCTGCCGCGCTGCCCTCGGCGATCCCGTGAATCCAGCACCCGAATCAGGACCTGGTCATGGAGAGGAGTCCCGTCTCCCTCCTCCTTCTTTAACAACCCTTTTCTGGACTGGTTTAACTCATCCCCTCTTCCCAGTACTATTTAAAAGCCCGGATAAAGCCCACTTTTTGCCACCAAAATGCAGACCTGCAACGCAAACCACAGGGCTCGAAACCCCCAAATCCCCGCGCTCAATCTCTGGCACTTCAAAAGGTGCTGGGTATTTTTCAATTGCAATTCTTCATTAACATTATTTCGTTGTTTGTTGTTTTTTTTGTTTCTGGTTGTTTTTTTTTTATTAAGAGTCTTTTGAGACCACCGCAAAAAAGTGATTTTTTTTTCCCAAGGAATAGATGGCACCATAGTCAAATGCAAATATTCATATGTCCTCATTGATATTCAATTAATATTTGATTATTTAATTCACCCTGCTTTTTTCCTCTACTTTCCACTCTCTCATGGCTTCCCGAAAACATTGCCTGACTGGCTAAAATTTTATCCGTAATCTGCTCCCCATTTTAACTAATTTCTTATCACCCAAAGAAAAGCAAAAGACATTGGCAAGGCCAAGCCTTCACCGACGCCCAACTTTCCATCTTTTAGCATCTTAAAATAATGCTAAAGATAAGACAAATCTTGCTAGACAGGATGAAAAAGTCACCCTCCAAATTTCAGGCTTAAGAACACAATCTTAAAAAACATCTGCAGACAAATTTGAGGCATTTTCTTTGTCGAAGCTGACAGAAATACCTTCACTGAGAGAAGGCGGGAAGGAAAAAAGGGTTTATGAAGCTGCAATGCGAATTTGTGCCCCGCATTTCTCTGCCTATTTATCCCTCTTCCACCCCAGGAAAAAATAAAAGCAATATTTTAAGCAATTTGGACCAATTTTTGGTCGTAGGAACCAGAGGCATAATGAAATGAAAGGCTCCAAGACTAGAAGCAGCACAAGAGATCAGGGCTGAGGTTTTTAGGACCAAAGAGACGCTGAAATACAGGGTTGGGTTGTTCTAATGTATCTGAGTTCCCCAAAAAGCAGGATAATTAATGTGGATGCATTTCTTTTTCTCCTTCTCCATCCTCTCTCCCACCTCAGCTCCAAATTTCCCTTCAATCTCCCTTTCTCCAGCCTCATCAAACTCCTCAAAAATAACTTTAAGAAAGGCCGGAGCATAAAACAGCCCAAAGGGAAGATCTGGGATTCATGGACCAAACTTTGATTTCTTGATTTTCCAAACAAATTTTCCCCGTTTTACACCTAAATCTAGCTCAGGAAGGGGCTGCCTGCGTGCCCATGGAACATCGTGATCCTGGAGACCACGACCATCCCCATCGCAGCCCCCAAATCCCCTCGGAGCTATTTGTGGAGCCAGCAGGGCCTTGGCGCCGGAGCTCGTCGCATCATTCCCTTGCTGCCCCGGGCCTACCCTAAATTTTATTTAAATTTTATCTTTTTGTTGTTTTGGTTTTTTTTTTTTTTTTTTTTTTTTTGGCAGCTGTAGTGTTTGAGGATATTTGGAAATGGTTTTTCAGAGTAAATGTGTGTGCAGGGAGGGCAACCACAGCACAGCGGGGTTGAAGCCGGGGAGGCGGCTCCGACAGCGACATCCCGAATACCCCGAATTTCTGCCTCCTGCCCTTCGCGCATCCTGAATCTACACCCGGAGGGCTGCGTGCACCAAAATCTAGCGGGGTGACGGGGTGGAAGCCTCCCTCCCCTGTGCCAGTCCCGGCTGTGCTCACCGATGTTGGCGTGCCGGGCGGCCGCGGGCGTCCCTCGGCTCTGTAGGTTGTGCAGCATCGGGCTGTCGAAGGGCGAGGAAGTCCAGGTCGTGGCCATTTCGGGGCTCATATAGGCCGGGTAGGGGCTGGAGTAGGAGCTGCCGAAGCCCCTGCTGTACTGCTCCCTCCCGTTAGCAGAAAGGTTCAAGGAGCCGCTGTAAGCCGCCGCCGCTTCCCGGGAAGAGGTGGCAGGGATGGGAGTGCTGGTGGAGAAGGAGAACCGAGGTGACACGGGAGGGTGAGAAGATCCGGGATTGTAAGCGGCGCTTTCGGCTCCGGGTTGAGTCCAGATGGAGTGGCTGGAGACGGGGCTGCCTTGCTGGGAAGAGCCGCTGCTTTGGAGGTAGGGCAGGCTGGGGAGCATGGAGGTGACCCTCGTGGTGGGCACATAGACCGGAGACGCTGCGGCCGCGCTGTGCATGAAGCCACCTGCCCCCTCGTACGCCGGAGGGCCGGGGTTCGCTGCCATGGCTAAACTCTGGTACATCTCGCGACGGGCCTCCCCAAACCCCAGCCGGGTCCCCGGCCGCGATCCAGAGCGATGGGGAGCGGGCGGAAAACCCCCGGCTCCACTTTCCCCCGAGGTGAGCAGCGGCCGGAGCGGTCTCGCGTGGGCACAGCCTTCCAGCCAAAACCAAAACACCACCAGCGATGCGATTTTCCTCCACCACCCCCCTTTCCCCACCGACCACCTTCCCCACCTTCAGCAGGTCCCCGCCGCGTCTTCCAGACCCCAAGCAAGAAGTCCAGGTCCCTCC
>VZRE01000014.1:17956-133868 GCA_013396775.1 Cephalopterus ornatus | reverse complement strand
GGGGGCTGGAGGGGCGTTAAGGGCTGCGGGAGGGGACTGGCCACCCCGGGGTAACCGGGAAGGGGAGAAACCGATCTCCAAAATATCGGTGCCCTCGCGGACCGTATAGATCATCTGTAGGTATCTATCTATAGGTATCTATCTACAGGTATCTATAGGTGTTTATAGATACGGGGGATATGGAGCTGCAGCCGGCCCCGTCTTGTATCAGAGCAGCCGGTGCATTTGGGCAGGGGAAGAGGGGTCCTAAGCAGGGCGGACCGTGGTGCTGCACCCCTGATTTTTTGGGGTAGTGCGGCAGGACCGGGCCGAGCTGGGAGCGGGGGTGGCCGGGGGTGGGGGATGAGGCTCCCTGCGAGCCCGGAGACGTCTCGGGACGGCATCGCCTCCTCCCGCCTCCTTCCCACCCGTCACGGGGGTCTAGGGATGGACAGGGGGGCGCTTTCCCCGTCCCTGCTTGCTCCAGCCATCCCCTGGTCCAGCAAAGGGGGGGACCCCCGAGCGTCACCCCCCGATGGAGTGCTGCTGGGGGAGGGATGGACCCGTCCGCACTCCTGGGGGATAGATCCTGAACCCTCCTCCCCGATGAGCCTTGGAGTTCACACCCCGGGACCCTGTTGCACTTTCCTACACCCCTGTCCACGGACCCACTTGCACACCCTTAATTCCTGCCCACGGACCGACTTGCAACCCCCTGCACTCCTGCTCATGGACCCCCTTGAACCTCCTGCCCATGGACCCCTGCATTCCCCTCACCTCTGCTCGTGGATGTCCTTTTGGGGCAACCCTAATGCAATCCCCTGCATCCCTGCCCACGCAACCCATTTCACACCCCTGCACCCCTGCCCATGGACCTCTTTCACCCCTGCCCAGGGATCCCCTTGCATTCCCTTTATCCCTGCTCGTGGACCTCCTGCACCCCTGCCCACAGAAACATTCAAGCCCAAGGAAACCCCACGAGTGACTGTGGGTAACTGACCCCACAGCTGGAGGGGACCAGTGGGACAATGGGACAACCCCCCAACCACAACCGAGGACTTGTGTGGGGCAGGAGGGGACCCTGCTGTGGCTGCCACCCCCGCCCCGGCTCACGAAAGTCTCGTCACACCTTCAGAGACACTTCCCTAAACAAACGTCACATCTGTTTACAGGACGGCAGTGGTCCTAAGATGCCACCAACCCCCCGCCTACACCCCCCACCTCCCGAAGGCCAGGTACTACCCGCGGGAGAAGGGTGTCCAAGGAGCATAACGGCTCAGCGATGCTTCAGAGGCATTTCTAAATCCTTTCTGACCACCCCCTATGCCCCCAGGTATTATATTAGTACTTTTTCCTCTTTTCTTTTTTTTTTTTTCTTTTCTTTTTTTACCTCCAATGGAAATAAATACAAACGAATTCCTCACGACAAAGCCGTGGGATGCAAAGGTGTGTGGAGCAGCGATCCGTGCTCTGATGCAGCAGGAGACGAGAGAGGCTGAGCTGCGAGGGTCAGTGCCAGGGCAATTTGGGGAGAGACAGGAACCAAAACCCACCTCAAACTTGGATCTTCGGGAAACGGGGGCCACAGGAATTGTGATACCACCCGTGTCCGTGCCACTGTGTGTGCGTGGAGGATCCCTGCTGCCGGGGACAGAGGTGTCCCAGAGGACACTGAAAACACAGCGTGGATCACTGTGCTGGGTTCATGTTCAGCTTTACCGCCAAAATCAAGCGAATTGAGTCTAAAATACTGTGGCGCTGCATTCCCTGATCCGGGATCCTTTAAACTGGTGGGGAGACGTGAAAGCCCAGCACAGAGGGGGCTCCCCCCGGGGGTGAGGGGCTGCGCCGCCGTGGCGTGAATGGCTGCGTGGGATCCTCTGAGCACGGACGGGGGGATTCCCCGGGGCCACCAGCACAGGGAGGAGTGGGCGAGCAACCCCCGTGGTTTGGGGGGAACCCGCTGGGGGTGATTAGAGGTGCGTCACCGCCGGGGTTCCTGTCGCCCACTCTCACCGCGCTCCACACGCGTGGTTTTATTGTCATTGTTGTCACGGCCCTTTGACGCAGTGACAATAAAACCGTACGTGTGGAGCACACCTGCCGTGAAATCGCCCTCCTGGCCGGTGGGTGCTGACTGGCCCCGACAGAGCCCCTCGTGTCTGGTAGCAAGTGATGGAAAAGCCCCTTCCCATTCTCGGGGAGGCTGGAAAAGCCTCCTGCGTCAGGCAAGAGGCTGAGCTGCCCGGGAATGCACGGGCTGGAGCCCTGGCAGTGCAGAACCTCAGTCAGTATCACTACCCATCTCTCCATCTTCTCTCCATATATCCACCTATCCGTCATCTATCCATCCAAGCACATATCCATACATCTATTGTAACTTTTTTTACGGTGTCTTTTTACCTATTTGTGCCTATCTACTTGTCAAAATACGTATTTTTAAAAAATCTATAGATAGGTATCCGTGTGTCTGTATCTGTCTCATCTACATGTTTATCTGCCTGTCTCTATGCACTAGATGTCCTTACCTGTCCCTGTGGGGTCCCCTACATCCCTGACAAACTGCGCTCCCTGTAACACCCCCTGATCCGTGGCTGTCTTGACTCCCCCGCCAATCTGTCTGGGAATCTGTCACTGGGATGTTCATACCGTAGATCCCAGACCTATGGGGCTGCCTGCCTGTGGGAATGTCAGGATCCCTGGGATCCTCAACCTGACGCACAAGGCTTTCGACTTATCTACTACCTCTGTCCCAAAACCATTGGTCCCGCTACATCCCGGCTGGATGGGGCTGCCTCCAAACCCATCTTAGGAGTCTGCCCGCTGGCTCCGGGCCGTGCCAAGCCGTGCCGTGCCGTCGGCGGTGCCGTCGGGGCGGCGGGGCCGGGGCTGTCAGCCCCTATTGATGAGGTGTGGGCTGACGGCGGGGAGCGGCGGCCGCCGGCTCCGCTCCAGACTCCCCGGCGCTGGGGTCAGTGCCCCGAGCAGCCCCGCCGCCGCCGGCAAGGGAAGGGCTGGACCCGGAGGCGATGCCCCTGCTCTCCCTCCGAGCATCTCACACCGGGCACCGCTGGGAGCTGCAGCGCTGAGGTTGGATGTGATGAAAAAGGTCCGATCCCAACCCAAATCCTCCACCCCCCGGGGTCAGGATGGAGGTTCCATCACCGATTTCCTCCTGCGCTGAAAAAAAAAAAAAAAAAAAAAGGCGTTTCTCTCTCTGCACTGACGTTAATTAATCCACCTATTCCGGAGAGGAATTAAAATAATAAGGTAGATGTGAAAGTGAAACGACAAAGCCAAAGTAGTTCTCCGTGCACTGGAAAACTCCAAGCACTGAACTTCCGAGACCAAATCCACGTGAAATGCTCTCACACAAGGAGAGGACAAACAGGGTTTCATGTGCAGGCAAGTGCTGCAGGGCTGAGTGGTAATGCAGGAGGATGGTTTGACCTTGGATGAGATTGCCAGGCAAAACCCACAAAATATTGACAATTTTGAAAAGGAAAACATAAAAAAGAAAAAAAGGGAAAAAAAGTCTAGTCTTTTCCAACAGCGAAAAATCTCCCCCTGGCACAAGGTGTGTGATCTGAGGTTGACAGTGTCCTCCAGCAAGGGACACTGGGGGCAGCTGGGGATTTCTGGGAATCTTCCTTTCTTCACTTGGATCTGTCACAGATGAATTTCCTGAGCTTGGGACACTGGGCTGGGACCCAGCACATGGTCACTCAGCCTCTCCCAGATTCCCCAGTCTCAGCTTTGCAAATGAAAGGGGGGCCCAAAGGCTTGCCAAGTCCTGGCAGGTGGAGTCCTAATTCCTGGAGGGATTTAAAAGATGTGTGGATGTGGCACTTGGGGACATGGTTTAGTGGTGACATTGGCAGTGCTGGGGGAATGGTTGGACTCAATAATCTCAGAGGGCTTTTGCAACCCTAAATGATTCCATGGTTTCATGAAGCACTGCCAGGGCTCCTTTGGATTATATCTAATTTCCATGTGATCTACACAACAACTTCTGGAGTTGAGGCAGCATAATGGGAATTTTTTAATTTCCTAATTAGCTTCCATCCAATTCTCTCGAACTATCCCACCAAAACCCCCCTTGCTCTGCTGTTCTCCAGCCAAGCAAACATTGCAACCTTCCCTCAGAGCAGCAGGAATTCAGAGTATGCCATTGAGATTCCTATGACTGCAGAAATAAAGCTCACAGTTTCCCTTTACCATTGGAAAGAGTCTTCTCCTTCTTCTGCTTCTCCTCTTTTGGGTTTGTACTGTAAAGACAAATACGTCTGGTGTGATATTTTTGATGCATCAGAGAGCAACAGAGCGGATGGTCCCTTAAATCTGCTAGAACCCACTCTGGTTTTGGCTTTTGGACTCATCCTGCAGCTTCACACGCACCTAGGAATGCTGACCAGGATGGAAAACCTTGGATGAAGGTGGCATTTTGTCATCTGTGAGGAAAAGCAAGAAAATACACAACAGGCTGTAATTGTAAAAGCCATCACAATATGAAAGTTTGTTTTATCATGAAATGATATTGTTATCATCAGGCAAAGCTCCAGTGCAGCACGTGGGGAAGGAATATTCAGGTGTGTTGCCAAATTTATATCTAATTAGCCCTTGTTCTCGGATCATTAAAGCAGTGTTGATATTGTTAATAAACAGTTACAGCTGTTGGGCAACACACTTGGGAACAGACGCACCTCTGGGTTTTCATTGTACGAGTCAGGAATGACACCCTGGGGCTGGTGGTGTAGGAAAGGGACAGGTGGAATCCTGCATACCTTCCACTATCCCAGGTTGCTCCAAGCCCCATCCAACCTGGCCTTGGACACTTCCAGGGATGGGGCAGCCACAGCGTCTCTGGGCAAACTGTGCCAAGGCCTCCCCACCCTCTCAGGGAAGAATTTCTTCCCAATATCCCATCTATCCCTGCCCTCTGTCAGTGTGAAGCCATTCCCCCTTGTCCTGTCCCTCCAGCCCTTGTCCCAAGTCCCTCTCCAGCTCTCCTGGAGCCCCTTTAGGCACTGGAAGGGCTCTGAGGTCTCCTTGGAGCATTCCCTTCTCCGGAACATGACTCTTGGCTTGCAGAACAGAGCAGCTCGGGCTCAGCCCCATGTTGTCCCACCCTGGCCAGGTGCCAGGAACTGGATGGATAAGGATATGTCCCCTTCCATAAGGAAGTGGGACATACTCCCTCATCTATTGTAATTAAGGAAGATGAAGCCTCTGCTTTAGCTGGACAGTGTGAACTGCATCTTCCACCTGCTCTTGGGCTCTTTTCCCATAATCAGTGTGAGATTTCTTGCTTAACATTCCTGCTGGTGAGATAAAGCCAGCAGTGGAGGAGGAAGAGGAGGGCAGGGAGAGGGTGTAGCTTTAGTTAAACCAGTTGACAACTCTGGTGAAAAAAAGAAGGCTTGAGAGCCCTCACATTTTTTAGGGTTCCTTGACCTTCCAGAGGTCTTGGGTGGAGGGAGAGCTCTTCCTTTGCCCTCCCATTTGAGTGGCCACCACCTTCATGGTTGACTCTAAGGGAATAGTGCACTGGTGAAAAGCTGCAGTAACAGCATTTCAAGGAAGAGGGACGAAGCAGAATTTGATTTAGCACATAAAGCAAAGGCATCTCGAAAGGACAGGTCTTACCATGGGCTGGAAAAATGTGTCACTGCAGTGTCACCCTTGCTGGCACCCAAGAGCCTAAATAAGGGATGGCTGCTGGGCTCTGCCATGATACCTCTGAGAGAGAGAGACAATCTTGGTCTTGTTTTTGTCATAGATTGAAAGAGAACTTAAAGATCAGCTGCAGCTCGCTGTGAGTTGCTCCTTGGCCATGTAAGACCAGAATCGGGCTGGATCCTGTATTTTTCCTTTTTTTTCCTTCTTTTCCTTTCCTCTTTTACAAAAGATCCCTGAGCACTTTACAAAGATTGCCACGTTAAACCTCACAACAACACTGCAGGGGGGGGTAGATCTTATCATCCGGGAAGACAAGGGAAAGGAGGATTAAAAGCCTTGTGGGGGACAGCAGATCCAGGACAGGACCTGTCTCTCCCAGAGCACTTAGGCCCGTGCCTTAGCACTGGATTATGGAATTTTGGCAGAGCAGCTGTGAAGTGTCACTGTAATGCCAGCGGGGCATTGGAGGCATTGGAACACATTCCAGTTTTTAACACCCAACGACACGTAAACCACCACGGAGAAATGGTTGCAGGCACTCAGAGAGGGCTCCTCCCCAAAATATATACTTTTGATTTGCTGTCTTCTTCTGACAGTGAAAAAAGTACCGTTTTTAGCACCTTTCCACGTAGACTGTGGTAAAAAAGTGCATCTGATGTTCACTCCAGAAAAACACACATGGCAGAAGTAGAACTCGTTGGGAAATACATTTTTTTGTTCGGTGGAAAATCCTCCCAAAATCAAGAAAAACGTCATTTTTTATTTCATCTGGAAGAGGCAGAAACGCAAAATTAGCAAACTGGAAGGTTCAATATTTTTTGATTCTGGCTGGACAAAGCTCCAAAATTTAATAGTTTTGTTCAATTTTTTTTTGTAAATTTAATTGAATTTTACTTTGGGTTTTTTGGTTTGCTTTTGGTTGGTTTCCTTGTTTTAAGGAAATTCTAAGATGTTTCTGGATTGATTGCTGTTTAAACTCAACAAAAACAATCTAGGCTTGAACTGCTATAAGCAATAAGTTTATACATTTCTAATCATTTTCAGCTCTGTTTAGGATTCTTTTTTGGCTTTTGAAAAGATAATACAATGGGAGCATGAATTCAGATGAATTCAATTTCGATTATTTAGATTGCATTAAAATTTATTCTTTTTTTTGAGGAAGTGGAAGGGTGATTCATATAGAGAATAAAGAACATTTTCAGAATTCAGTCTTCTTATTGCAGTAAAAAAACCTTGACTGCTAACAGCAGGCAGTGGGAAAACCAAAGCACGGGCAGAAGATGTTACATTTTATACTGTTGCAAGTAAAAACCAAACACACGAAGGCAAAAAAGGCCAAACAACAAAGGGCCATTGTTGTTTAACTCTTTATTCCTGGCTTTTCTTCTTACATGGAAAATGTTATTAAAAATATGAGAGCCACAAGTCTCCATTGCAAATACCAGGATAACTAAGAAGTCTCCAGTGGTTTTTTTCTCTCTCAGTTGCATCAGGTTCGTGTTTCTGTCGTCATCCCTTGCAGATGTTCCTTTGAGATGCTCCTCACCTGTTCTTTCAGCAAATCTCAGCATCACAGCTGAGTCACATCGTCCCTGTCTTTGAGGTGAGAAACACTTAGAGGCAGATTTTGCTTCCTGGAATTGTTCAGTGCCAGGTTGGACAGGGCTTGGAGCAACCTGGGATGGTGGAAGGTGTCCCTGCCTATGGCAGAGGGTTGGAACCAGCTGATCTTTAAGGTCCCTTCCAACCCCAAACCATCTTATGATTCTATGGTTCTTTGTTCTTCACATTTCATATCCCATTGGAATAAAACACGGGGTTTTTTTATTGAGGACATCCTAAAATCTTCCATTTTCCAGCGGTTGGTTGTGTGAAGAGCGTCTCTGAGCCTTATTGGTGCCTGTCTCATTTCCTGCCTTTTGTCTGTCCTTGGGATTTCAGCCCCAAGTTCAAGCTGATGTGAGTTAAGGGGCCGTGCAGAGCTGTTCCCAACAAAGGATCACGGACTCATTTAGGTTGGGAAAGACCTCCAAGATCATCCAGTCCAACCTGTGCCCAATCCCCACCTTGTCCCCTAGCCCAGAGCACTGAGGGCCATGTCCAGTCATTCCTTGAGCATGCCCAGGGATGGGGACTCCACCACCTCCCTGAGCAGCCCCTTCCAATACCTGACAGCCTTTTCCTTTCCTCCACCATCTGGTGGATCCTGGGTGCCTTGGCTAGGGGGGAGATGCCTGGAAAATTGCTCTCACCATATCTACTTTCTTCAGACAGTCAAGGCTGTCAGCAAAGTCACAGAACTACAGAACAGTTTGGGTTGGAAGAGACCTTAAAAATCATCTTTTTCCAGCCCCCTGCCATGGGTAGTGACACCTTCCACTACACCAGGTTGCTCCAAGCCTTGTCCAGCCTGGCCTTGAACAATTCCAGGGATGGGGCATCCATCCAAGTAGGTGGATGTCCCAAACACTCTGGGAAAATGCCAGGACCGTTTCCATGAAGTGGTTTGGCTGAGTCGGGAGCTGGAGTGTACCAGGATGGATGTGGCCACCTGGCCAAAACCTAGTCCTGCTCTGCTGTGGTGTATTTGGTGTTTCTGAAGATGCTGTGGCCGATTCCCAAGGCTCCACTGCAAGGCTGCCCAGGAACCTCTGGGCAAATCTGGGCTTAATGTCCCTCTGCAGTCACTCCAGAGAGGTAGGTCCTTCTCAGATGTAGGAACTGTCCCTCTCCATCAATTACTAACAGTAATTTAGACCCCACTGGGAAGCATCTGAAGTGGGTCCAGCTGGGCCTCCAGGTCAGATCCTTTTGTGAAATGCTCTTTGTTTCTTTCCTGTATAATGTTGGCTACCAATACTGACCATGTGGTGGAAGATTTGGACATCTGCTGTTGGTGATGGATTTTGTTCGTTTGTTTTTGTTCTTGTTGGTGTTTTTATTTTGTTTTGGGGGGTTTTGTTTGTTTGTGTGGTTTTTTTGTTTTTTTGAGTTTTTTTTCCAAAATTCTTGGCCAATTGCACGTTTTTCACGTTTGGAGGAAAAAAAAAAAGGAGAAAAATATATAGAGCTTTTTCCTATTTTTTTCCATTTTTTCTGGTTTCTCTTTTCCCCTCACTCATTTTTTTCCTCTCTGCTGCTGGTGGAGCCCAAATGCCTTATATGGACATTTTTGAAAACAATAAAAGAGAAGTATTTAGGGGAGAAGTCTTCCCTTTAGATTTGGCCTCTTTTGGAGCTTGGATCATCAACGAGCTTCTAATTTTACTTTTACTTTTTTCTTTCTTCTTCCCCACCCTCTTCTTGTGCTGTCAGATGAGTCCTGATCTCATCAAGATCTCTAGATGTGCTTATCTCCTCTCCATTGACTGCAAGAGGGTTGCTCAGTAAATAAAGCCCAGCAAATGGTCACGTCTTCAAAAGATATCAGGAATTTGGATGGAAAAGTGTGTCTGGCCAAGGTTTCTGTGTTGGGCTGTCAGCACACTAACACCCTGACTTGGCTGATCCTTTACAGCGCTGTTGGAGGAGAGAGATGTCCTTAAGGCTTGGGAAACCCCAGCCCAGGATAATCTCAATTGTCCTGAGATTTTGGAGTGGCCGCTGCTCCTCCCTCAGGACTTCAGTTGTCCATCTGCTAAAATAAAGGTAATAAAGCCCCATGGGGTGCAACTGGTGAGGCTTTGACTGCAACGTGCTTTCCGCACAGTCAGGATCTGAGGTGGCAGGAGCTGATGGGACATTCATCCCAACATCCAGCTCGGAGACAAGGGAGGGAGGGATGTGACAAATCTGCAAACAGAGATTAAGGCGTTGATCAAAACACTCCTGAGTGGCCTTATGGATAAGTCTATCAGCAGGTAGAGCTTGAAGTCCTCCCTGCAAGATGTGGAGAGCTGATGCCAGCTGTGGTGATAAGTTGATAGTGTTGACCAGAGGCATTATCAGGGTTGGGGACAATGCAGGACATGAGCAAACACTGGGCAGCGGCAACTCAAGAAAGGCTTTGGGAGTCACTGGGGTGATGCTATCTCACAAGGCAGACCCTGGGAGCCGCTTTCCCTACATGGAGGGGTTGGGAGGGGGCTGGTGACCGTGGCAACCTTAGAACATGAAAGAGTGAGGGTACAACGTGATGGGGTTTGGGAAAATCTTAGTGCAAAGCAGATGTCTTGGACTCTCACAAAGTGCACCGAAATCATCAGTTCTCAGCCCAACTTTCACAGAATCGCAGAATAGTTTGGGTTGGAAGGCACCCCTGGAGACCATACAGCCCAACCCCTCTGCCAAGGCACACAGGAAAGCGTCCAGGTGGGTTTGGAATGTTTCCAGAGATGGAGACTCCACAACCCCTCTGGGCAGCTGTTCCAGTGCTCTGCCACCCTCACTGGAAAGAAGACCTTCCTCATGTTGAGGTGGAACTTCTTGTGCTTTAATTTACAGCCACTGCTCCTTGTAAACTTGTGCAAGTTAGGGCTGGAGAAGGCTGTTGGGAAATAGTCTTGGTGTTTGTCTCTGTGTCTGGAGCTTCCTTTTTCAAAAGGAGGTTGTGTGGGTGTCCTGGCTGCATGTGACATTTGCACTGACTGATTAGTTCAAGCCAGGTTTGGCAGAGGCGTGGAGACCTGTGGGTAGGAGTAGGAACAGGTACCAGTTTGAGGATCCACAGAGTCTGGCTGGAAGCAATGCTGAGCCAGGAGCTGTTTGCATGTCCAAACTATGGACAGGCTGCGTGACTGCCTAAAGGTGAAGCAGATGTTCTAATCTATAGAAAATCACAGCATTTTATTCCCTCTTTTCCAAAATGAAACATTTCCAGCTTTTCCGTGAAGGCAGAACTGCTCTCACAGGGTGCTGTTTCCAGATGACCAATTTGCACCGGTTTCCACCAAGTCTTATAATTAAAATGAGATCCCAGAGCCTTCAGCCAGTCCCTGCAAACTTCACACATTTAAATGTTCCCATCAAAGCAAAACCAAAGTCCAGAAACTTGGCAGTAATTGGATCATGAAGTGCAAGCTTCCCTTGATTACATCAGGAGATCTCTGCCAGGGCTTTACTAAATCAAAAGAAATAATCAGAGGGCTGGAAGAGGGAGGAGCTCTTCATTTAAATGTCATTAATTTCCTGTCCACTTGGCAGGCCCAGAAATGATGCACTTAAAGATGCAGATGTGGCTTCTGGTGAGCACAGGCTGCTGCTGCAGCAACAAAAAACCTTCAAAATCCACACAATGGGAAGAAACACAGTTCAGGTTCCAATTGTCTGGGATGTGCCTTGTCTAAAGAAAATACGTGGCTGGCTGCTGTATTTTTTTATTCAGGTTATAAAATCGCTGTTGTGCTTTACAAGACTCTTGGATCAGCTGAGGTCCTTCGCTGCTGGGCCAAGCAGTGCCATCCCACAAGAGGAAGGAGATAAAGGCATTGATCATGGAATCACTGGATCACAGAATGGCCTGAGCTGGAAGGGACCTTAAACATAACCTAGTTCCAAACCCCCTGCCATGGCCAGGGGCACCTTTCACTAGGCCTTGATGGCTGGCTGCACAGACCCCTGTGATGACCTAGAAGAGATGGAAAGGAGTGACCATATTCTTTTCTCTGGGGAGACCTAAGGTTGCTCAGGGAAGTTCTGGAGGTCCCCAGCTCATGCTGTGCTGGACAGAGGGAGGCCTTTCAGCTCTCACACTGGTGCTCAGGAGGATATTTGTCTTGAGGTTAAGCCGCATGTTTCCTGCTGAAAAATAATTTTCCTAGCAAATACCTGGAAGCCACAGGTTTATCCTGTGGCTATCACTGAGGTGATGCTTATTTGTTTATGCTTTCACCTGAACCAAGTAGTCCATGATGTTTTACAGGTGGTGATTCTTGGGGAGTTGGACACCAACAGTGTGAGTCAACCTCTCTGTGCTACCTCTCTCTGAAGGCCACACTGCCCAAACCTCTGTGAGCCTTGGCTTTGAGCTGAATTTACAGCTAATTTGTCTTGTCCAAGTGAGTAGCCCCGTAGATTTTCATGGGAGGACTTGAGTGAGTGAAGGTTGACGTGGCTGAACCCATCAATTTGGAGTTATCACCAGCCAGTGCTGTTATATAGAACCCTAGACTGGTTTGGCTTGGAAGGAACCTTAAAGATCACCTCATCCCAACCCCCTGCCATAGACAGGGACACCTTCCACTAGACCAGGTTGCTCTAAGTAACGTAGGGCTCATGCACACTTGGGTGGAATTTGCCATGGTGTCCAACATCTCATTCACCTTTACCTTTATAGAGGTCCAAGCCCTGGTTACTTCACTGTGGGATGTAGGTGCAGAGGATGCTGACCTGGTCTCAGGAACCCTAAAACTGTCCTTACCACAGCCCAGATTTATGCAGACATCCAAAGGACTGGGTATCTAGACCTGTTGGAGCAGGATAGACCATGAATGTCCTGGGCTGCAACTGCCCCATCCCTGGAAGTGTTCAAGGCCGGGTTGGGTGGGGCTTGGAGCAACCTGGGCTAGTGGAAGGTGTCCCTGCCCATGGCAGGGGGGTTGGAACTGCATGATCTTTAAGGTCCCTTCTGACACAAACCATTGTATAATTCTGCCCTACATGGTGTAACTTCTCCAGAAGGATATTGTGGTTTTCCAGAGTTTTTCTTGGCTGCAGTTGAACACACTTCCTACTATGAGGAAAGTGGGGCTTTTTTTTCCATCAGAAAATCCCCTAAAATCCTGTCAATTTTGGTTTGAAAGCAAAAAGTAAGGGAGTAGCTGTGAGCAGAAGGTTCATTCATCTTAAAAGAAAGAAATTCCAGTCAAATTAAATAATAAAAGAGGTGATAAAAGCCACCTGCTTTTTAACTCCATGTTTCTGTTTCTTTTTAAATCAGATCAGTGCATTAAAGATATTCTCTCTCGGATTTTCTGTGGAATTTTTGGGCCAGATCTGTGTCTGTTTGTTATGGGAAGAAGGATGTCAATCCAATCACCGTCATTTCATGATGCTGGATATCACTTTTCACTATCCAGTCTCAGAAGAAGCAGATTTCCCTTGGGTTTTATAGGAGGGAAAATAAAAGCAGGAGACTTTCCTAAAGTTCCCCAGGAGATGAGGGAGAGGGCTAGGAGTAGAATATCCCATCAAACCCTGCCCTCTGGCAGTGGGAAGCCATTCCCCCTTGTCCTGTCCCTCAAGGCCCTTGTCCAAAGTCCCTTTTCAGCTCTCTTGGAGCCCTTTTACACACTGGAAGAGGCTCTAAGGTCTCCCTGGAGCCTCCTCTTCTTGAGGTTGCTGCAATTTCCAGCTGACCAAGGAGCAGGGCTCTTCTTGGAAGGATGTCCAGGTCCAGTGAGGAAGGACCTATTTTGGTGGTGGTTTATTTTGATGTTGCCAGAGACTGCAGGATGCTGCAAGGACTTGGCCTGCAAGACCCCTGAATTAAGGATAAATATAAAAAACATACACATGGGCAAAATGGACAGTGGCTACTTTGGTTTCAAGAGCTCCAAACACCTCCATGCCCAGCAGTGAGTATGGAATTTTGGGAACAGACACGTCACACAGTGGAAATGCAGAGCTGATAAAGCTGGGTGAGTGAGAAGTGCAGCTCTTGGCAGAGCCAACTGCATTGCAAAGCCTGGGACACACGAACAAGGAGCATGGAAGAGGTTTATGAGACCTTGAGAGAAGGGAGGACTTGGAGGAAACCTGGATAAAAGTGCGCGAACAACCCTGGGATGAGACACTAATGGTAAATCCAAGGGTAAAAGAGGTTTCTTATTTAAGGGCTAGGCTAATTAAACACGAACATTGATCTCACCATGGCATGAAAAGGATCAGATGGAAGCAGGAGCTGAGGAGTTGTTTTGTGCTGGATCAACACCTCCTGCTTCCCCCAAACTGGCAGCCCCTATAAACCAAGACAGAGACTTTAAAGGGGAGAAAGAGGTGAAACCTCTAAAAAGTCCCTTCCAACTCAAACTATTTTATGATTTAACGAAAATAAGTGGAGGGGCTTGCCCAGGGCTAAGCAGTGAGTCAGTGGTGGAGTCAGGGAGGGAGGCTGAGGTCTCTTGGCTCCTGCTGGTTGTCCCGACCTGGCTCAGGACCCAGAGAGAAGTAGTGACAGTAAATAATGAATGGGGTTGGTGGCTTTTATTCCTTCCCTTTCACGACCCCCCTGAGGACTCAAACACATGAATAGAACCTGGATCTTTTAACTGAAAGGGTGGTCCCTGCTCCAGAGGTACCACTTCACTGAGGTTTGTAGGAGATTTTGGGAGATCCTCCCTAAAAATAAAATGAAGACATCCAGGAAACATGCCTATTTTGTGGTTTTCCCGTTGCTGTTTCCATTGTATGGTTGTGTGGAGAGTCACAGGCTGTTTTTTAACAAATCTCCCTGGTGTTTGATGCAAGCCCAGGGGAACAGTAAAATGGCAAGCCCTGGCTGTCTCTGCTCCCAGCCTTTCCTTGGAGTTAGATAACAGCAGCAGCAGATAAGAGGAAAAGTGGTTCTTTAATTCAGTCAGAATTTCACTTAGTGTGAAGGAAAATGTCTAGTGAGAGAACTAGTCTAAGCCAGGAAATTGCCTCTTAAACCTGAGCTCTCCTGTGCTAAAAGTATATTCAGCAGTTTATTTAAGTACGTATCTACATATCTGTCTTCCCCTGCACCACCATAAAATCCTGGCCTTCTAACAGTTTGGTGGCCAAGAAATTCTTTAAAACTCATAAAAACCAGCCAATGCAACCTGTACAACTGCATAGGCTGGACATTTTTCCAGGTCACTCCCAGTGTCAAGTACTCCCAGCCTCAGAGGACACCTGAGGGCAACAGAGCCATGGTCTCCACTTGCCAAGAGGTGCCCACCCAACCCATAGTGAACTCCATAGAGAGAGGTTTTGGCCAAGTATGGCCAAGATGATGCTTTAGGTGGTCCATGACCTGCTGGAGCCCAGCACTTGGGTGAGAGGGGCTCAACCAAGGCTTTGCATTGAGCAGAAATTTTTTAAGAGGCTGAGGAGGGATCAGGCTGGGAGTCTTACTCTTGTTGAAGACCTGGATCCCACTTCAGGGAAGAAGGCTGCATCTACCTTGCCTCTCCTCTTATTTTTCCATCCCTGGGCGTTTGCTGGCAGGAAGAAATGTTCTTCCCATCTGGGCAGTAGGATCAGCACATGGGATATCCATGTGGTTTGGGAAGATCTGCCATGAACAGCCTCTAAAAAGCAAAGTGTTGCTGTACCTTCACTGCAAACAGGTGGATTCACACCAGAAAGATAACTTGGCTTAATAAAAAGACCTTTGGGTGTTCCTGTATCATCCCAGCTCGGACCTGGCAAAACATTTTCTGGTTTGAGAGGGAGATACATTCAGACATCTCTTCAGAGCCCTTGTGGGGATCTTCCCAGGCTGCATCTCACTGATGATGGGTGGTCTCCTGACCCCGCCACCAGAATCTCCTGAGGGATCCCTGAACCTTTGTGCCACTTAGGCCAAGGAAATCAGAAATGTGGTAGGCTGTTAATAAAACTTGGCCAACTTCCACCCTGTTTCTCCACTTCAGGTTCCTGAGCTCAGCTTTAGGATTTTTAGGATAAAGACGTCAGAAGAAAGAAAACACTGGGTAGCCTTTGGTGCATTCCTTATCCAAAATGAGTGGTTCTGGTTAGGGATTTACATTTAATTTCTTCAATCCTCTGGCCCTCGGATGCTCCAGGTGAGAGATTCAGGGTGTTTGTGGTCTTGCCTTCTTGTTTTATTTCCAGTTATACTTGTTATGGAAGTCCAGGTGCTCTTATTTTCATTGGAACTTAAGCAGTTACTTCCTGGGACACTGGCAGCTAATTAAAGGTGGCACAGCCCAAGGTGGGAGCTATGGGCTGTCTTCTGAGAAATCCTGCTTCATAGCAGTCATCAAATCCTTTACCAGGCTCCTTTTCTGATTTGTTTTTAGGCTGAAAACTTCTCAGGTTTTGAGATGTCTCAGTATCTCTGTCATCTAATGCAAAGAAGTCTTGGTATGCTGAGAGCCAGAGATTGCTGCTGTCACACACACATCAGGACTATTTATTTCATATTACAAACATCAAATGTTGCTCGCTAAGACAAATAGATATATCAGAAAAGTAAGAATATGGTAGCATATCTTTGGCAGATCACACATTCTGTGGGATTATGCTGAACCTCAGGTGGGGACTTTGTTTTCTTTTTTTCATTCTTTAATTTTTTACCATCACTTGCTTGGACTTTTAGCATACCCAATGTCCTGTGGACACCTCCACTAGGCTGAAAAGATGCTTCCAGGCAGCCTGTTGCAACCCCTGGGGCCAGTGTAAAACCAGGGGACATTCTCCCTGCACCAAGCAAGGAAAGGTGAAGTGGAGCTTGCCTGTGAGCTGATGCTGAGATAGCAGGGCAGTATCTAAACAGGTAACACCCAATTACAACAGAACTGTGTTGACTTACACTTTCCCTTATCAGAAAAATCAGGTATTCATGTAAATCACAAAAGGGTTTGATGGATGCCAGTTCACTTCGAGCCCCACACCAAGGAACAAGAGCCTAGTTAAACAAAACTGTATGTTGCCCTTATCTTTAAGCTGTGACTATTGCTATGAAATAAAAAACTATAAAAGAAAGTGCCTTATCGTGGGGGTTATAATTCTTTAATGTTCTCCAGGGGCTGTTCCTGTGCTGGAATCAGACCCTTGGGACCACTTGCTGAGCCCCACAGAAGTAATTTTCTCTCAGACAGATGATCTTTCCTTATCACGTGTTGCCTTGGCAATAAAAACAGGCTCTTTCTTGAGATGCATGTTTAGACTGAGCTGGGTGAAAAAAAAAAAAAAAAAAAAGAAAGGAAAAAAAGGGGCAGCTAAATTGGTCTTAATTCTGATGCTTCCCTAAAAGTAAGCAATGAGGTCGAGGGACAATCTTCATTAGCCCCTCCCGGGCCTGGAAGTGTGGCATGGAAAGCACACGTGGAAAGGAGCCCTCAGACAGCTGTGCTGGAGCCTGGTTCCAAGCTCAGTCTGATGGCCAGGGATAATCAGAGTCTCTTATCACATTTACTGGGAGATGGGTGATGCCAATAAAACCAAGTCTGGCTGAGTGCACTTAGTGGAGCCAAAAAGCTGGTTGTTAATAGATGCCTATGGCTCGTGGCTTGGGAAAACCAGCTGGTCCTTCTCCCTCCTGAGGTGCTGGTGGAACCTCAGATTTGGGTTATTCATAGATTTCCTTTGGGGCACTGGAGATCCTGAGCTGTGCCAGGAACGATGGGCACAATACACACGATTTTATTGGTATTTAGTTATATTATGGAGTATACAGGTGCTCTGTTTGAGATCAAGACCATTTACTGACATGACATCTGGAAGCTCCAAGGGTGACAATAAAATCAAGCTGGTGCTTTGCACTATGGATTTGCTGAGCCCTGACTTTGCCAAACACGGAAAACTGAAACCTCCAGCTTGTGACAGTGATGGACTGTGTTCATACCTCCTTCCTCCAAACTGAAAGTAGTGGCAATTAGGAGATATCAGTGGAAAAAGATGAGACAAAAGTGAGCTTGCAGTGATTATCCCCTGGTACACTCCCCCTGCCTCTAGAAAACTGCAAGTGATGGATATCCACAACCAGATTTGATATAAAAGTGTTTAAATCCTTATCTTCACTTTATTTTTTCCTTTAGAAACACCTGTGTATCTAAAGCTTGTCTGCTTCTTCTGCATCCAAGTAGTTTAACAGGGATTTTACACCTCCCTACAACATTCACCTTCCGTAGGACACAGTCCTGTCTTGGAGATCACAGAGTCACAGAATATGCTGAGTTGGAAGGGATTCACAAAGATCATCGAGTCCAAACCTTAGCCCTGCGCAGGACCATCCCCAAGAGTCACACCGTGTGCCCCAGAGGATCATCCAAATGTTGCTTGAGCTCTGTCAGCCTTGGTGTTGTGCCCACTGCCCTGGGGAGCCTGTTCAGTGCCCAACCACCCTCTGGGGGAAGAACCTTTTTCTAATATCCAACCTAAACCTCTGACGACACAACTTCAGGGATCTTACAGCTTAAATAAATGTATGTCTTTTTATAACCTGTTTTATAACCTGATGATTTAAGCAGGTTAGTTGATTGATCAATACCTGATTTAACAGAATCTTAAGATCCAGCATCAGAAGGACAGGACCCAGATGTGAATGGCAGGCAG
The DNA here is from genome assembly GCA_013396775.1 of Cephalopterus ornatus. Lineage (NCBI taxonomy): Eukaryota > Metazoa > Chordata > Aves > Passeriformes > Cotingidae > Cephalopterus > Cephalopterus ornatus. Next base: position 116,006 of record VZRE01000014.1, on the reverse strand, counting down.
TTTTCCAGCTGCTTGCTCTCCCTGCAGACTCCCAGACTCCAGTGAATGCCTCCCACATCTCCACAGCAATCACTTCCCCCGCCTGCTCTGGAGGGAGCCTCGGACACTAGGTCCTTGATCCAGCAATGTTGAAGGTCCTTTCTTGTGCCTGTGTGGGTCTCAACACGTAAAGCTCCTCAAGGCCAGGCTGCATCCCTCCATCATCCGTACACAGCAGAGGTGGGAGAGCTCTGATCCATATCCTCCTTCCCCCAGGCAGACTTGAGTGCCTGACATGGATACTGATCACAGAATCATAGAAGGGTTTGAGTTGGAGGGGACCTTAAAACTCACCTGGTTCCAACCCTCTGCCTTGGGCAGAGACACCTCCCACTATCCCAGGTTGCTCCAAACCCATCCAACCTGGCCTGAAACACTTCCAGGGATGGAGCAGCCACAGCTTCTCTGGGCAACCTGTGCCAGGGCCTCACCACCCTTACGGGGGAGAATTTCTTCCTGAGGGCTGGAATTTTGAGAGGAAATCACTTTGCACTTGCACCATCTGTCTTCTCCTCTCCTTCCTGATGCCCCCCAAGCCCACCATAACTTCTGAACCCCTAAACTCTAGGGAATACCCTTTATTACAGGGTGCACAACAAAGTGGTGGGACTTAAAAGCGATTTTGGAGAAAAATAGCAGGACTGTCCTTTAGATAATCCCAAGAAGGAGGCCAGGTGGCCTCTGCAGAGGCTTTGCAGAATTATTTCCCATCTCTGAGGCCCTCATTTGTTGGAGCACATGCCACCATTTGAACCTCCTTCCCATTTCACTCCAGCACTAGACCTGAAATCCTGTACGTAGGTGCTGAGACTTGGTGAACCCACGACATCAACCTGCAGAAAGGGGACCAGGAAAGCAGCTGGTGGAGAAGGGAAGCGGGCTATGAGTGTGTGACCATCAGGATGGGAGGGGGCTTGGCTGCAGGTGTGCAAATACAGCTCATCCCTGGGAGCTGGAAACAGGGATCGCTGCCTTTACCTCTTGACCTCTTGCTCCCTGCCTTGAGCATCCAAATGCTCTGAGTTCAAGCACACCTCAGCCAGCCCGGATGGGTTCCACACCTCAGGGAATGAGGCTTCTACTTGGGAGCCCTGTGGTGGGATGCTGCTTCCCCAAAAACCACATTTCCACCCATCCCCACAGAAGAACAGTCACCTGGATGCATCCGCACCCACCGGCAGGATCTTGTGCCAGCACACCTCCATCACCTGGGCAGCTGGTGAAGCTACTGCTCGCAGAGGGGCAGGTCAGAACCCCTCTCAAACAGAAGATTTAGATGCCATAAAACCTGTGGTCTAACACATCTTGTGAGTCTCCCACCACCTCCTATGTGTTGCAGAGACATCCTTCATCGTGCTGGTGGAGGTAGTTTTCCTCAGCATCCTCTGCCAGTGGTGCTCCGTGTGTCACTCAGCAGCCAAAAAACTCACAGGAGCTCATGGCCCATCTCACTTCCTCTCTGCCTTTCACACTTGTAGCTTCTGTGGCCTCCTTTGCTTTATTTCTCTGGCAAGGGAGGTAAAAATAGCTCGTGCGAAAATTATTTATTTTGTATTAATAGCTCGGAGTCAAAGCCTCAGCAGACACTTGGGATAAACAGGATCACTCAAAATACAGTTGTTTGAAATCAGAGCTTTGCTCTGACCCTGGGGTTTCTAACCAAAGCCAGAAAAACTGTGTATATAGAACCCCTTATTATTTCCCCTCCGTTAATCCACAGTACAACAAGCCTTCCTTGTAGCCAGAGGACTTTGACCAGGATGATTAAGGCAACATTTCATTTAGGCAGTTGCACATTTGGTTGTATAGGTGGTCGAGATGTAAAATAATCCTCCCTATCTGACTAATAACCCCCTTTGCACTTCCAATGCAATTTGTATCCAAGCACATCCCACTTCTCCTCAGCCACTCCTCTCCTTTCATTCCCTTGCTCAAAAAATACATTTTTAAGTGCAGGCAGCTGCTGAGTGAAAAACTATGTTTTGGAATAAGTTTTCTGGGTTTGTTTTCTTGAGAAAGAAAGAAAAATCATCACTTTTGTTTTTTTGGTTTTCCTTCCTCTTTCTTTTGTTTTCTTTTCCTCCCTGTACTGCATACTCAGTTTCCAGATAAAAGGAAGAAAAAGGGGAAATAAAGCAACAAGCCAGTTTATATTTTGCTCTGTCTTCAGCGTGGTTTTCCTCTCTTCCCTTTCCCCTCCCCTCCCCCCAAATAACAGAAATATTCCCAGCTGAGAATTAGGGCGCCTCAGCTCGTTTAAATTACTGAGAACATTAGTGAATCCAGCTCTAACTTGCTACTGATGAATCAAATAAAGGGGAGGAATAGTTGATGCAGGGGTTAACACAGACAGTGAGAAACCCAGTTTTAAGCCCACAAACGTCTTTACTGACTCTGGATCACCATGTGGCTACTTTTTGTCGTGTTTCTTTGTGAAATGGGGGTGTCAGCTCGCACCCCGAGAGCAGCACAAGGGATCCCTCGCAGGGTCTTGCACCCTGACAGTGCAGGTGAAGCAGAGACAACCAGGCGGGGCTGCTCTGATAAAGACACCCCAAATTTTCCCCCTTTGCAAAACTTCATCATTCCATCTTTGGGCCGCAGCTTAAAAGGCTTTCAAGGGGTGAGCACTGGCTTTGCCCGGCACCCCCTCCGCCCTGCAGCATCCCTGAGGAAATCAGATCCAGGCTGCTGAGCCTTCACACTTGCTACAGCTCTTGGAAAGCCTCAGCTTGAGGCTTTCCCTGCCCCAGCCCCGCTGTTATAATCACACATTGTTCCCGGTCGCTGCCTCGTCGTGTAACAGCACTTGGAAAATGTCAAATGTGGGAGTCCGGCAGCCTTAGGTTGGAGCAAAAAAAAACTCCCAAGCATATTTGGAGGGCTGCCAGCACTTTGCAAACCCTCTGCGAACCCAGATAAGGGGCGACCTTGCAGCCTTGCAGGGTAGGCCAGGAGTTTGTAAACCTTCCCTTTGCTTGGGTTGAGCTTTCTCAATATTGTGATCGTCCCGTCCCTTCCCAGCATCTCCCGGTGCCGAGGGGTGGGAAGGCAACATGCGAAAGCAGGGGCTGCTGGTGATGGTGATGGAGACATCAGTGTCCAAGGTGCAAGAACCCTCTGGAGATGTGACGTCCTGAGCTGGTGGGGGCAGAACCCCCCCACTCCGTGCACAGAGAGGCAGAAGCTGCCTGGGGCTGGATCTGCCACGTCCAAGTGAGCAAACCCAGTGCCTGGAGCTGGAGGTTGCAGACGTTGTCCCAAAAAAAACCCCTCTTTCTGGATTTGCAACAGAAGATGTTCCTTAAAATGTGGCTGGGGAAGGGTGGCAAGGAGGAGGGGGAGGTAGGGTCGAGTTTGGGGCTTCATTTTGAACCATAACGAAATCTAAACAGTTTGAAATTCTTCCCCAAATGACAAATAATGTCAAATACTGAGATAGCACCGGGCTGGATTTGAGCAGTGAGGCACCTTCTTATAGTCCTGCCTTCTGATAAAAAGGATGGAACAGAGTCAGGAAAACTTTCCTCTCCTTCCCCTCATTATTTTTCTTTTTTTTTTTGTTTTTTTTTTTTTCCGACCTCAGTGAAATCAGCAACGTCTCCTGAAATGTTCCAATTTGGATGGGAGAGCCTTTCCCAGCAGGAAATGTTTCCCTTCGGGTTTTCCTGGCCAGCTCTGGCTGACTGCACGTTCCCAGCCCGCTGCTGTCAGGCTGGAGGTCCAGCCTGGGCACGGCAGCTCAGATCGGGGTGGGCAGAGATCCCCTGCCCCCACAAAAATCAGCTCTTAGGGGGATGATACCTGAATCCCCATTAATTAACAGGTTTGATTAGCTCAGAGGCAGCACAGTAGCTGTGTAAGTGAAGGATGTGCATCCTTAAGACAGTGTTATTAATATTTCTTCCCCCCCCCCTTTTTCTCATTTGCTTTAAACTCAAGACTTTCTGGGGCAACTTTGTGGGTAATTTAACCAATATTTATAAATTTTTGGTCATTGAATAATTCACAAGTCCTATCCCTACTGCATAGCTGTTTGTGGTTGAATTATTTCCCACCCATCCATACATCATCTAGTGAATTCAGGCTCTTTTGGGGACTGTTTGCAGTTTGTTTCTTACCTGCAAACATATTTGTTTTCTCTGCAGGTCAAATAAATCACATAAAAATGTCAGAGCATGAATTACCTGTGAACTATTTACCCTCTGTGTCCCACCTGGGAGCCCCTGAGCTTCCCAATGCACCTGAAACACCACAGAAGTGTTGGGGTAAAGCGGGATAAATGGCCAGAAATGCATCCAGGTGGATTCTTTCACCTTTTTTATAATATCAAGAGCTGTTTTCCTGGGTGAATTCTCAGCTCCCAAACTTATGGAAGCTAGATGCTTTTATGGGAAAAAATACTCTCAGCTCCCTTTGGGCAAGCTGGACTTTTCCTAGTTGTCCTTAGCCTGTCTCAGTGGACGAGTTTGTTGTTTGGCTCCTGAATTTGAAGGAAAATCCTCCTATTATTATTGTTTTTATCTTCCTGCTCCTTTTTCCACTGTGCCCTGTGGATGGCTCAGTGTCTCAGCCCTCTCTGGGCAAAGTGCACACAGGGATAATAAACCCTGGCCTATTGGGACATGGGGACAACTCCTTCCTTACTTTCCATTCAGGAAAGGTGCAGAAAAGACCTATATCCTCTAACTCCAGATCCCCATGTGCTGTCATCCTGAGGGGGGAGATTAAGGACTCAAATAGCCCAAGCTGTGGTTTTTAATTCCCTTGAGGATGGCAAGTCCATCCTGACTCAAGGTTAAGCAGGGAATGGTCTCCAAAAGGAAGGGACCATCTCTAGCCAAACACCTGCTTCTCCCTTTGTCCAAATCATCCTGTCTTGGCCCCCTTTTTTATTTTCTTCTTTCTCCCCTCTCCTTTTCTTCTCTGCCCTCTCTGGAGCATTCAGCAGTTAATATCCTTCTGTCTCCAATTGTGCTTGGAGAGGTGTAACGTTTGATAAGCCCCATTTAACTTGGCTGTACTACATTGTTTAAATAATTCAAATACAGATTGGCCCTTTAGAAGGATTTCTGCTCTATTGACCCTGCTGGTCATGAGTTACCAGGAAGTCAGGGAGGGGCTTCTAGAGCTGAAAGCCTGGAAAAAAAAAAAAAATCAATTCCAACTCTTTAGTGCCCCAATCACACCCCATTATTCCCAGGTAATTGCAGACCTGCTTTGCTGTTAACTCTTTGGGAACAATACAGCCTTTGATGGGAAGAGGGGAAGCAAGAAGGGTTTTTTGCTCCAGCAGGGTCCTGATCTGCGTGGACAGTGTCATGTCCTTATCACTAGGGTTTGGATGAATAATTATTTACAGGTAGAAGTGTCAAATTGCTTGGTGGGTTGTTTATTTTCCTCCCTTCCTTCTTAATACCTGTTTTTCTGGAGGTTGTTTGAACTGCAGAATTCATAACACTTTTTTTTTTTTTTTCTCGTGCTTATATCTCTCTTTCTCTGTGCTTTGAGTCATCAGGAATAAGGAATGGGATCCCGTAGTATGGTTAGTCATTACTAGTGCCTGTCTTTCATGCAGGGACCCCACCAGGTCCCTTTGCTGCACAGACACGTGGCAAATCCTACTCAAGAAGGTGTGGAAGAGTAAGAAAAGAAGTGGCCATGTAGGAGTAGGACAATGCAGCCAAATTTTTGGTCCTGAGCACGTGATGTCCTCAACTGCACCTGGTTCAGAAGGGGTTTACTCTGGTCCCATAGAAAACAGACCCATGAGCAGCTGTAATGCATCTTTTGGATTGGTTTATTTCAAAAGGAATCCATTTTTTTGGCACAGTTGGATCTGAGGGGGGGAATCCTGAAGGCTCAAAACAAAGACTGGAATGTGGTGATGCTTCAGAAATGAGCTGATTCAATCCCAAAATGATGAAAGATGTTCCTGGTTCTTTGACAGCTAAAGGAACCCTAAATTTTACTCACCAGCTGATAACAACATCCTTTGTCTTCTTCACTGTCCTTGGCAGGTGAAACCTGCTCTGACAAGAAGGGGGGTTGTGATCCTGGTGCCTTTGGCTTGTGAGAGCCGTGGAGCCAAGCCTGGGACATCTCATTAATTAGGTTAGGAACCCAAATGCAGGTATAAATCCCACCTCTGGGGTGGTGCCTTCTGTCTTCATTCAAGCTCCTTCAGCTCATGCTCCTCCTTCTTGTCACGAGGTCAACAGGACAGGACCCAGGGCTAAAGACTTCTCAGGACAGGATGCATAAAAAATCTATCCTTCCTTCCTGGTGCAGGAAGGCTAAAAGTCATCCACGTTGTCATCCAGTCCAATCTGGCCTGGGACAAAAGCCACACCCTCACCCTGTCACCCAACGTGGCTCCTGGGGTGGCACTGGGGGAGGAGATGCCAACCTGGGTGGAAAACGTCAGGGAACTGACCACACTTGTTGAGGCAGCTCAGTCTCCACCCCTTTTACAAATGGACGCCTTATCACTGGGCACTGTTTTTCCAGGAAGAGGGGACAGAGGACAGGGAGGAGCAGCATCATCCTCCACACCAGGTCACCACACCAGAAGCTGCTCAGAGTAAATTTATAGGATGGATGGGATTCTTGTCCAATCTGCTCCTCCTGGGAGGCCATTCCAGAGCCTCAACCCTCTGTAGGAGCCATCTTCTAATGCCCAGCTGGCATTTCCCGGGCTCACATGTGTCTTACAGCACTGAAGCATCACTGGTACCTTCCTGAGAGGTCTTTTTGTTGTCTGCCTGTGTTTGATTGACTTGTCGATCCAGGCTGTGGATTTCAGGGTGTAGGCAAGGATGAGGTGACATCTCAGGGTAAGGACTGCAGCCATGTCCACCCTGGCCAGCTTAATTAACAACAGTTAATGCAGCAGGGGGTGTTTTCCTGGGGTCTCTGTCTTCCAGGGGACGTTACAGAGCACGAGCCTAAATTTGGTGTGCTAAGTTGTCCTTGGGAAATGTCACTGTCTCTTCCCTGGAGGAAAGAAAGGAGTGAAAAGAGAGTCTTAAGGAGGCCCTACAGACACTCTCTGGTTAATTTAACTGGCTAAACAAAGTCAAGAGCCTGAAAATCTTCCTCGGCCTCATGTCTCAAGGCAGGAACACACTTCTCTGCACAGTGCAGAGACTGAAACACCCAACAACAAGGAAGGAGGGACATGACACTTGGGGACATGGTTTAGTGGTGGACCCGGTAGCGCTGGGTTAATGGTTGGACTCAAAGAATCACAGACTCACAGAACGTGCTGAGTTGGAAGGGACACACAAGGATCACTGAGTCCAACTCTTAGCCCTGCACAGGACTATCCCCATGTGCCTGAGAGTATCATCCATGATCTTAGAGGGCTTTTCCAAGCTTAACAATTCCATGATTCTATAGTTCTAGAGTGGTTGATTTTGCCACGGAGACACGAAGTTCCAACTCAGGATATTCTGTGATTCTGTGAAGTTGGGGTAAATCCCACCTGCCGTGAGCAGCAGCACAGACACTTGCCTGTGATGTTTTCTGTGTCCCCAGGGTGTGTCTGATTAGCCCTGTGCTGTTCAGAGCAGACACCACCCCATTACAGACGTATACAGCAGTAGAGGAACCACAGCCATGGGCAGCTCAGGGAAGCTGCAGAACCACCACCAAACAGCACCTGAAATGTGAAAAAGAGTGAAAACGAAGCAAAGTCTGTGATAATATTTCAGGGCCAATGATTTAGACTTTTAAGGTGTTTTAATGAGATTAGATGCTTGGCTCCCACTGGAAAGGGATGTCTTCAGATGCAGGTACCAAAACAAATTCCCTAAGCATTTTGGAAAAGCCTGGATGCTGACTAAGGGGATGGTATCTTAAGTGGAGCTCACAGGAGCCTTACCCCTGACTCTGATCACTCTAAAGAGACTCCTGGGACCCTGGTTTTAGACAAAGCAGAGCTATGCTCCCCTCCTCCCCCTTCCCTGACCTGTAAAGGGTTAAAGGGTGGGGGAGCCGTTTGATTAATAGATGTCGTGTGAACATGCACATTTGCCTGTGACTGCATTCCTGGGGCTTTGGGCCCGGTGATAAGCTGGGACCAAAGTCCTCTGGCTCTGGGCAAGGAGAGCAAACAGGGCCCCAGTGGAGCAGTTATTAATTCCAGCCTTGCATCTCCCAGGGTTGTCTCTCAGCAACGAGGCTCCCGGGAAGCCTTTCACACACCAATCGATACAAGTTGCCTCTCCCTTTGCCCTTTCCATCCTCATCCCCCTCCTCCTGTGTGCTCACCCTGGTGTCCTTCTGTGCCAGGACCTCCAGCTCCAGGACCCTTTCCCATCAGTAGCCCTGGAAGGAGAGGATGATATTCCCACTGGGGTGATGGAAACCACCCCCAGCACCCAAACTGCTGTTGTAGGTGTCCCACCCTGTGTCCCCCGTGGGTCTGGCTGTGGTGGGGAAGGAATTTATTGAAACAAAAAAGGGGAATTCACCAGGAATACACCCATATACAGTCTTCTGCACCCATGGAAGAACATGGTCTGAGAGCCATTGCTTTCCTTCAAAACACATTTATAAAATGAACACACCTGGTTTAGAATTTCGTTGGGTGCAAAATGTCTTTTTTCCTCATGGCATCTTCGAACTGATCCAAGCCACAAGTTGTCTTTTCGACTCCAAGCTTTGACACAGAGATACTGATCGAGAATGAAACTCCTTTCCCTCCCTGGAAAGCAAAACAAACTGAAACAACCTGGACTTTTCAACTTGCTTGTGTTCAGACAGGACACGGTCAGACTTGCCAACTGGCTTCCATGAGGGGGTATTTTTAGTGACAGTGCATGGGGGATTTCTCCTTGCCCCAGTTTGGGGGCAAAAAGTAGATTTCTGGTTGCTGGTGCCTCTCCCAGCCCCACAGCTGCTCTCAGGAGGCTGGTGGCGATGCTCAGACAGGGGGGTGTCTCCTCCAGCAGAATCAATTTGAGATGGACCAAGCGATTCAGTGATGGCTTTGGGAAGATTGGACTCCAGTCACTTTACAAATTCATCTCAGGGCAGGTGATAGGACAAGGGGTGATGGTTTCAAACTAAAAGAAGGTTGATTTAGGTTAGATATAACACAAAAATTCTTTATGATGAGAGTGGTGAGGCCCTGGCACAGGTTGCCCAGAGAAGCTGTGGCTGTCCCATCCCTGGAAGTGTTCAAGACCAGGTTGGACGGGGCTTGGAGCAACCTGGGATAGTGGAAAGTTCCCAGCTCATGGCAGGGGAGTTGGAATTGGATGATTTTTAAGCTCCCATCCAACCCAAACCATTCCATGATTCTATGAAAGTCCCTGAAGAGAGAAGCTCTAGTCCAATCCCAAACCCAGTTCTCAGTTTGCTGTGTATGAAAACTAGATGTTTTTAAGGCATGCCAAACCCATCACTTCCAAAATGAAATCAGCTTTTTAAGCCAGACTGCTTTCCACGAAGAATTCAATTCCTGATTTCATAATAAATAATATGGAAACCTTCTACCACTAAAGAGCACCATAATGGATCTCTATTCACACCTGTGCAGGCAGAGATCATGGAAAGGCACCACCTGCAAGTGACAACACTTTTACTCTGTAGAAGCCTGATTTGGACTGTAAATGTCTTTAAAGCTGTAGGGTGAGAAACGTCAGAAGTTTGAACAGAAATTCAATCCAACACTGATAATTTTTACAGGATTCACTGAAACAAGTACATTCCCATATGAAAGTGTAGTAACAACAACAGCAACAGCAATAATAATAATAATAATAATAATAATAATAATAATAATAATAGCTAAACAAGCCGGCTTTCTACATTTAAAAAAAAATAGATTAAACAACAGTTTTGTCTAAAAATTCCCAGCAGACTCAAGTTAGTCTTCTATCTGTGGTAGGGTCAGGATTCTGTAAGGGTGTGTTCCTTGCTCCATAAGGATCAATTCCATAAGGATGGGAGCTAAGCCATCTGCAACATGCCAGCTGCACTATCCAGGGTTTACCCTCCTAGCTCCTTTCCCAACACATTTGTGATGTAAATAGTTTTGTATCTGGCTTCAAAATAAAATCCATGGGGTTTTTTTTCCCATGTAAACAGAGCTACAATGGGAGTAGGTGACCAGTCACCACTGTAGGTGATGGTCTGAGGTCTTTTGTGGGCCACAAACCTCATGCTGATGTGGAGGCAACACAAAAGTACATCCGGTGGGAAAAAAAAAAAAGAGGAAAGGGAAAACCAAAGTCTACTTTGAAATAAGGTCCATGGTAAGAACTCCATGTTTAAAATGGACAGGAGCAACTTTCTTCTCAGCTTGTGGCCCCCCTGTGCTGGCAGCAGGGGGCGGAGGGAGGGATTGATCTTGCAGGATCAGACACCTGCACTGGGTACATACATTGGAGGGGTCTCCATAGGCTCTGGGGGCATGAGCGGGGTGCAAAATCACTGGAGATCCAGTCCATGAAGGCAGAGGAGAAGTTTAATTCATGCTAATCCAGGCACCAGGTTTAGGTCAGACTTGGGGTATCATAGAATCATAGAAAATCCTGTGTTGGAAAAGACCCACAAGGATCATCAAAGTCCATATACCACTTAATCTCCAGTTGGTGTATTTCCTTTGTAATTCACCTGTATTTCCTTCGCCTTCCAACCCCATGTGGGCATCTTGGATGCTCTAGTGCATCTTCAATGAGGAAAGCCATCTTAAACCCTAAATTTAGATTTCAGGAACTTCCAGTTGAATCTCATCCATATTTTTGCAGCAGAAGAAACACTATGCATTTCTCTGCAAGTAAAGAAGATTTCACTTTGGATTTTGTACTGGGGGAGGTGAAGGGTGTTTAATGAAGACCCCAGTACCCCCACAGTCATATCAATACAAAAATCCCATTGGCTTCAGAAGGTCTTTGAGGATCTGGTCTGGAGGCTCTTGATTTTCATAACTGTTCTTACCAAAGCACTCCCAAAATGGATGGTTGGACTTGATCTTGGAGGTCTTTTCCAAACTTAACGATTCCCTGATTCTCTGAAAAAAACAGCACTGGACATCTGCAAGAACCTGGGACCAGCCCCAGGCTGTCCTGCTTCCAGAAATTCAGGATTTACCTCACATCCCCTCTCCCTGGGTCTCTGAAGCCTGTTCCCCAGTCCCCAACCTTGTCTCCAGGTAACACAACACAGCCTCCCCCTTTCAAAGCCAGGTCTAGGAACTGATGAGGTCAGGGAAGGGGAACAGCACAGCACTGGGGTTATATTAACTGTAGTTTGAGCTCATGGGCAGCTTTGGTCATTTCAACAAAGAAACACCTTCCTCTAGTGGGCTGCACTTCATCCCTGCAGAGCCCCCCTTCTTCAAGTAGTCTTGAGTGAATTCTCCTGGAAGACAGTGGCTGTTTCAGGGACTCTTATTTTCCTGAAGGGGTGTTGTTTTTCCTTGTCTGGAATAGTTCTTTCTTCATGGGGAAATTTCATGCAAAATCTGTGGTCATTAAAGATTTCCCCACGGGAATGGAGGTGTTAGTCCCTTGGTAATGAATTTATCCTGTGAACACCTCCCTGGAGTTTCCACACAAAGCCAGAACCCTCGTCCCGCTCTGTCCTGGAGGTGATCAGTGCTGACAGACTGCAGGCCCTAATCCAGGACAGTGCGCGCAGACTGAGACCCATGTTTTGCCTCGGGCACTGGTAGACAAGAGGCAGGAAGCTCCAGGGGATGAGAATTTCCAGGAGGATATTGAGTTTTGAGGGACCATGGGTCAGCCTCTGAAATCTTCATCTTGTTTCACTCAAAGCCGGGTTGGATGGGACTTGGAGCAACCTGAGAGAGTGGGAGGTGTCCTTGCCCATGGCAGGGGGTTGGAACGAGATGATCTTTCAGGTTCTTTCCGACCCAAACCATTCCATGATTCTATGACTCAGAAGAAGCCTTTAGAACTTTGGGAGCTCTTTCTGGAAAACTGTTGGTCCTTCTCACAAGGACAACTCTACAAACCAATATAACCCAGGGCACAAACTGTACCCCTGACAGCCCTGATGAGCAAGGGGGGCTTGAACCTTCATTCCTCTCTTTTTCCAAATAGACAGGACCTTCTCTCCTTCCTCATACACCCTAGAACTGAAGCCAGGCACTATGACAAGAAAGTACCCTCCAGAAATCTACTGGTATCAGAAATCAGGTTCAGGCTGGGTCCTTCCACACTCACAAGAGTTTCCGGTGCTGCTGACATGGGTTACCATCAATTTATTAAGACAAAGAGGAAGGATGGAGACGCAAGAGTCAGAGCCCCTTACACGACAGAGTCTCATTTCACCTTCAGCAGCTTTTCCTGGACATCTTCACAATTATGTAGATGATGAGCTCCGTCCTAATTTTTTTGCACTCCTCAATCTTTTGGGTTTTGCTTCTACCTTTGCATAATGAGGAAATGGTCCCCAGGTGTCCAGAGGGGTAAGAAAGTCCACTAGTTTGGGAAAAAGAGAAAGATTTTAATCACAAGTTCTTCAGAAGAAAAATGTGTAAGAAAGCTTTGTTGAAAAGAAATTTTTTGTTTCTTTTTTTGGAACTCTTTACTTCTGATGGAACAGAAGGACAATCTGTGAAGCTTTTCAGCCAGATTTGATTCTCCATCACTGGAGTTTCGTGTTTTCTACCCCTGTAAAGTGCAATGTCCTCATAGCTCTGCTCCACCTCTGAGGACTTGAGGAAAAGCAGCACCAATTCCCCAGCATAAAACCCATTCTCTGCCTTTACACTGAGGCTGATCTTCCACCAGCTGCCAAGTGGCAGCTCTGAACTCCATGTATTCCCACAGAGAGAAAGGCCACGGCTGGTTCCTGAGCCTGCCCTGGGTCCCATCTGGCCATCCTAGATTTTCTCTGTGACACAAGGTCTTTGCAGGGTTTCTCTAGGAGCTACCTGCCCAATGGGTGCAGTGTCTGCACTAAAAAAAGCCCTCCCAGCCCGGAGCCAGGCCAGCACGTCCGCTGGAAAAATGACATAACCCTGGCACATAATCTGGAGTTCCTCCTCTGGGGCAACCGTGTGAGAGGAGATCAAAGGGCAGCACAGGAAAACGAGAGCGGAGCCCACAGAGAGAAAAACACCCTCACCAGCCAGCCAGGGGAATAATCACAGCCTTCAGTGGGATTTGGGAGTTCCCACTCAGAGGAGGGATGGAGACAGACATCCTCCTCTGGCTCTGCACACCCGCCTGGGTGCGGGCATGGAATCCTTCCCCATGCCTCTCCCACTTTATCTTTCAGTGTGGGACAGCAGATTGAGACAAGATTCAGACCCTCTTGTGCCTGTTCAAGTCCCACGGTAGGGTTGTTCTTGACCCATAAGAACTTGGGAGACTGCGGTTACCCACAGCATTGCCATCAGCATCCCCTCCCCTGCCTTCTCCAGCTGGAGAGGGGATGCTGGGGATGTGCCAGGGGAGGTTTAGGTGGGATTTTAGGAAGAGGTTCTTTATAGAGAGGGTGATTTGGCACTGGAATGGGCTGCCCAGGGAGGTGATGGGATCACCATCCCTGGAGGTATCTAAGAAGAGACTGGATGTGGCATTTAGTGCCACAGTCTAGTAGATAAGGTGGTGTTAGGTCAAAGATTGGACTCGATGATCTCAGAGGTCTTTTCCAACCCAGTTGATTCTGTGACTCTGTGATTTCCTACCCTCCCTGACTTCAGAGCACCTAGGGAAAATACAGATGGATGAGGCAGTGGGAAGGAAGTGAAACAGCAAGGAAAAGCCATGAAAATTGTGGGTCCCATGCCAGGAGCGGTGGTGCTGAGGGATCTGTGCTCGCACACACAGCCTGGTGGAGTCTTGCAGGCTGGATCCTTTCCATCCTTCATCCTTGCTCCCCATCCCTACAGCCATGGGGGATTTGCCACCACCTGCACCCCCCAGCCACGTCCTCCCACTCCAGCTCCATCTGTCCACTGGTGCCCACGCTGAGGGATTTGTGTTGCCCAGGGTTTGTGGTTTCTGACCCCTGACTTGCCCGTTGCCACTGGAATTCCCTATCACTCCAGTGACTCAGCTGACAGAAAGGGAGACAATGGCATTTTACATCAGCCCAGGCTATCAGGAGCCTGCCTTATCTGAGCTGTGTTTTTCTATTAGTCTAACACTCCATTGTGCATCCCTTTATCAGCTGCAATGTTGATGTAATGCTGGCTTGGAAGTGGTTTCTGCATCCTAGCACTGAGACAGCTCACTTTTATTTCAGGGCTGGGGGGGGAAGGGGAGGGTGCAAGAGGAGGGTTTATCGGGATTCTCAGGAGATAGGAGCCCTTCTGCACGGAGCAGGGAGGGAGGGCTGGCTGGCTGGGTGGTGGTGGTGGTGGTGGTGGGGCTACCAGCCCAAATTGAGCAGGCTGTTTTCAACCAGTAATTTAGTGAACATAATTTCTGCTCCTCCCCTCCAGACAGTATTTTTAATCAAAGCGTTCGCTTGTCAGGATAAATGTCCTCTCTGGTTCCTTCTGTAAGCCCCGGAAGGTGCAGACCTGGCTTTCTGCAGCAGGACTGGCCCAGCTGGTGGTGGCAGAGTGAGCCCTAACTTGTCCCCCAGTGAGGCTGATCCCTAATAGCACTTTCCTGGGCAGATTTTCACTGGCTGATACACGAGTTGAGCTCAGAGGGTCTTTTCTCCTCCATTTTTCAGTTTGGATTGGGATTCTTTTGTTTTATTTTGTTTTTGTTTGGGTTTATTGTTTGGTTGGTTGGTTTTTGTCTTTTTTGGGGGGGGAAGGGAGTGGGGTTGGTTTGTTTTTTTCCACATCTCTAGATGTCTATTCTCAAAAAATCCCAGCCAGCAACTTGGCATCCCTAAGTAGTCAGTGGCTTAAAATAATTCTGAGATTGGATACAGAGGAAAAATGGAGCTACCTACATGAAGCAACATTAGGATGTGGCCTCACAGGCTTTGCTTCCTAAGTTTTAAACCCTCAGGACCCACCTCCATCTCAAGAACAGAGACAGAGTCACTTCAGCTGCTACACAGGAAGAGAGAAGCACACTGAATTTATGTCCATGCAGCAACATGAGGGATATGGCCAGGTAGGATTAAGTGTTTTGGATTTAGTCTGTCCAGCTGTAGTAAGATCAACAATGAGGTTGTCAATCCAGGGTAAAAAACATCTGGAGCCACACCTGAGCATCATCCTTTAGTACTGTGGCCTGGTTTCACTCGGCTACCCCAGCCGATGGCAACCATCCTTCGGCCAAAGTCAGCAGCACCAGCATTTTCAATCCACTGTAACTCCCTCCTGGAGCAGTCTCTGGTGTGAGGGAGTTGGACCCCACCAGATGCTCTCTCTGCCTTCTGTGATGGGAGTTCACGCTTTTCTTTTCTGACTTTATGCACAAGGGTAGGATCAGAAGAATTTTGTAGGCACATGTTCCAGCTTGGGTTTCCACTGCTTATAATCATAGAAATACTGAATGGTTTGGGCCAGAAGGGACCTTAAAAATCATCCAGTTCCAAAACCCTGCCAAGGGTGAGGACTCTTCCACTATCCCAGATTGCTCCAAGCCCCGTCCAACCTGGCCTTGGACACTTCCAGGGATGGGGCAGCCACAGCTTCTCTGGGCAACCTGTGCCAGGGCCTCCACCCTCACAGGGAAGAATTATTTTCTTAAAATCTAATTGAAACCTACTTTCTTTCAGTTTGAAGCCATTCTCCTTTGTTTTGTCACTTCAAGCCCTTGTAAATAGTCTCTCTCCATTTTCCTCGTAGGTTCCCTTCAGGTACTGGAGGGCACAAGTAGGTCATCCCAAAGCCTTCTCTTTTCCACGCTAAACAAACTCAATTTTCTCAGCCTTTCCTCATAGCAGAGGTACTCCAGCCCTCTAATCAACTTGGTGACCCTCCTCTGTGCTCGTGATGAACTTACTGATTTCCTATTTTCTTCACTCAAACCCAATAGCCTGTTTTTTCTGGAGTCCATGGAGCTCCAAAAAGCTACTGAGGGCCCATTTGCATCCCTTCAAAGAGATCCTTGAGACAAGAGGAGCTTACAGTGAACTGCAAATACTAACCCCAGGCACTCTCTGTGCACACCTGTGAGCATCAGCCTCCGGGCCATCATCTAGGATGTGATGGAGACGGCTCTCCAGCAGCAGGAGTTCTCACACACAGCAGAGGAGAAGGTGAGTGGGACATGTATGTGCTGCCCAGGGCAGTGGTGGAGTCACCATTACTGGAGGGATTTAAAAGCTGTGTAGATGTGGCACTTGGGGACATGGGTTAGCGGTGGCCTTGGCAGTGCTGGGGAAACAATTGGACTTTTCCTCCATACTGGCAGGCTTCAGCCCGGGGCTTTGGCATTTGCCTACCAGTACTTTTGCATCTGTGTTTGCATACCCAGGTGACTATGTTTGCATGTTGACCCCTGGAGGTGTGTGAAGACCACACCTTGTTTTACTTGCAATGGAGAAACCAAAACAGATCTTTCTGAGAAGACCTTCAGAACCAGTTTCATTTATTTCTCTTTCATTCGTTGCTCCTTCTCCTCTGCACAGGATGGCATCCCTCAGATTAGTGGAAATCCCACATGATGGGGACTCAACAGACCTGGGTTCAAATGGAGTGTTGAGGTGGCAGTTCTGAAGTGCTGATGAAGGGAAAGCAAGACTAGAAACGCAAAACACAGTGGGCAGAAAGAGTCATGGGAGATGGTTACTGCTCATCCTGAGCCACATCTGTGGATTCAAATTTGCTGCTCAGACCCCAGATAAAAAGGAAGGGCTCATGTAGTGGGATGCAGAATTCCTGGAGGGTCTTGGCTCTTAGAGGTCCTACCTGGACATCTCATGCCCTGAATTTGTTTGTGCTCTCACCTCTTCCTCCTCAGCCTCCTCTGCCCGAGGTGGGCCGGCTGCTGTCCCTGTGCTGCGAGTGGCTGTGATTTCGTCTCAGTCATCATTTCTATTGTTATCTGCCCAGTATCTGATCCTCTCCCAGGCCTGGCCAGGAAACATCCTTCTGTCTCCGTCTTCGACGGCGCTCCATCCTCTTCCTCCTTGGAGAAGACAAAAGCCAAACAAGCGCATAATGAATCAGACGTTTCCCTTCCCACTTTGCCCCTTATTTCCCCCTCTCATTTTTCACACGGGCCAACTTCTGCCTTTTCCCTCCTGTTTGTTTGGGATGTGGCCTGTGCTCAGCATCCCGGGGAGTCTGGCCGGCTCCTCTCGGTGTCAGCGGGAGTTCAGGGGTGGGTGAGGCTGATAGGGCTTCTCTGGCCCCCTCTGCATCCTCAAACCTCACGCCTGCAAGGGGCTTGGCCTCCTGACGCTGGGGCATGGGATCAGCTCCAGGCCAAGCTGGAGGTTCATGTGGGTTCAAAAAAGCAACTGGACGGTTGGGTGGAGGAAAAATATTCTATCAAGGGTGATTAAACTTGAGATCAGCTTATCCACCTCAGGATGTCACGTGGTAGTAACTTGCTGGAGGCTGGAAGAGAGTGTTGGGGAAGCATTGCTCTGTCCTTGCCCTGGTTTTGTATTCCTTCATAGTATTCCTGGAGGAGAGGTGGGACACTCACCTCTATGCACACTACAGGTTTTGCTTTGGCTGTAGAACGAGATGGGGCAAAGCTCTGCCCATGAAACGCAGCACTCCTTGGCCTCTGGCGAGCTGTTCTATTTTCTGTGTCCCCAAACAACACTGAGTCCCACTTCCAATATTCTCTGGGACGCGCATTGCTTCTAAGCTGGGTGGTCCTGGTCTTCCCTGGACCTGGTCAGTTTGGCTGTGTCGGGGATCTGAAAAGAAAGCCACACTTACAAGGTGTTATGGTTCACCTGCCACAGCCACACCAGTCCCCATCTGAACAACAGGTCCCTCTCCTTCACCTCTCCCCACTACCCAACACTTTGGCTCTCGTGTTAATTATCCAGCTTTTCTTGGGAGCCAGAGGCCAGGGAACGGCTGGAGATCCCTGCAGTCCAGGGTCAATGATGCTGTGGGCTTGGTCATGTCTTCCAGGTGAGGTTTAGGTCTTGGGAAGCTCAACTCCTTGTTGAGAAGCTCAGCTGAAGGGTGCTCAAGGGCAAAAGGCATGGCAAAGACTTCACTAAAAAAAGTGTGGCTGACTGTGGGTCAGAGCCAAGGGGTGTTCCTGGCCCTGTGTCCATGACTGGAATAGCTTGGTGAAAAGGCAAGAATCTGTAGGGAATGTCCCCATTTCTGAAACTTTCCTGCTCTTTTCAGAAAATGAAGGTGAAAAACAAGACACACACACACACACACACGCACACACACACATAGATGAGTTTCCCCAAATATAGATTCCGTAGTGATTTTTTTATTATGAGTTTTCATTGTAAACAGAAAGGAACAAATCATAGAATCATTGAGGTTGGAAAAGACCTCCAAGATGAAGTCCAGCCTCTGACTCATCACCACCATGCCCACTAAACCATATCATGAAGTGCCACATCTACTCATTCTTTGAACACTTTCAGGGATGGTGAATCCACCACTTCCCTGGGCAGCCTGTTCCAATGCTTAATTCCTTCAGTGAAGAAATTTTTCCTAATATGGATCCTCAACCTCTCCTGGTGCAACTTGAGGCCATTTCCCCTTGTCCTATCACTTGTTGCCTGGGAGAAGAGGCCAAATCATATAAAAGAGAAGATGAAAACTTCCTTATTTCTTTACCTTTATCAAACCTCCTGACTGTTTTCCTGTCATTCCTAACCAGGCCACGCAACTTAAACCAGAGAGGTCTTCTCTCTGTGAATGCAAAGATAGGTTGTTACTAGACACTGGGAAAGAAGATCCTGATAAAAATCAGAAAGAACATGGAAAAAAATGGCTACAGAGATTATCTGAAGAGTGAAGAGGAAGCTTTGGCAATGGAAGGCTCAGAATATTTCTTCTGGTTGGCTTATCAGAAAAGGAGATGGAGAAGTGACTGGAGAAGAACTGCTTGGGGAGAAAAATGCCTGATGAGAAAAGTCTCCTTAATCTGGAAAAACATGGCTTTTCCACAGCTGAAAAGCAGAGCCAAACCACCCAAGCTCATGGTTACTGCTGAGGGTAATTAGTCATTAGGCTACTCAGGTTCTTCATCCCTTGATACTTTTAAATCAGTAGGAGATGCCCTTCTAAAAGCAATGCTTTGGCTAAGTGCAAGCTGTTGAGTTACAGGCTGGAGCTAGATCTGAATATCATACTTAGAGCGCTGAAATGTCATGGGTTGAGCTTTGATGGATGGAGATTTCAGCTGGATTTGCTTCAGTAAATCCAATTTATGAGAGCTGTGACATTTATTCCTTGTTTGAGAGGACAGCAAATCAAGGTGTTGGAGAAACCACAGTAAGAATCAAGAATCACAAAATCATCAGAGTCGGAAGAGACCTTCATGATCATCTAGTCCAACCAGAATTTTCATCAGGAAATCTTGAAGCAATCCACGAAATGTTTCTGCTTATGGAGGCAGGCTGAGAGAGCTGGGGGTATTCAGCCTGGAGAAGAAAAGGCTCTGGGAAGATCTTTGAGCCCCTTCCAGAGCCTAAAGGGGCTCCAGGAGAGCTGGAGAGGGACTTTGGACAAGGACCTGGAGTAAGAGGACAAGGAGGAATGGCTTCCCACTGCCAGAGGGCAGGGTTGGATGAGATATTGGAAAGAAATTCTTGGCTGTGAGGGTGGTGAGGCCCTGGCACAGGTTGCCCAGAGAAGCTGTGGCTGCCCCATCCCTGGAATTGTTCCAGGCCAGGTTGGATGGGGCTTGGAGCAACCTGGGATAGTGGAAGGTGTCCCTGCCCAAGGCAGGGGGAATTGAAATAAGGTGATCTTTAAAGTCTCTTCCAACCCAAACAATTCTACTACCCCGTGTTTTCTCGTGCTTTTGTACTGTCTCTACTGGGTTTGCAGGTCATAAGCAAAAGGGAGGTTGTGCGATTTGGTACTTCACGTCTTCAAAATGGACTTGTCCTTTCTTAAATACTCATTCTGTTGTTTTGAATTTTTTCCTTTTTTTTCCCTTCTTTTTTTTCTGCTTGAAGGCACATTTCACCCTCAACTGCTTCGTTATCAATTTTTGGTTTTCTCACTGGGCAAGATTTACAGGACAGATTTTCACCAAATGTGCTGCTTGGAAAAATGCCTTTCCTGAGCTCTGCCCATCATTCTGAGCAGAGCCCAGATCAGTGGATCTTCCCTGGGGAGAGCTGCCAGCAGCTAAATAGAGTCTGAAAACCCCTCTTAGACTATGGACTGCAAGGTGTGAGCATCAGGAGGACAACCTGAGTGAATGTTGAGCAAGTCCTCAGCAACAGAGGAATGAAAAGTGAACAGGACTGAAGGACGTTGTAACAGGTAGGGGCCCTTGGAAATCTCAGTCCAAACACTGGATTAGGCCTGCATAACCCTTCCTGCTTGTGCAGCCTGTTGCTGTAAACCACTGGTGATGGAGACACTGTTCTTCCTCTCTAGTCTCTCCCTAGACAGGGAAATGAGGTACATATCACATTTACCCTGTGTCTTATCTTGGAACTGAACACTCCACGTCCTTCAACTGCTCCTCATTGTCTGTGTTTTCCATTCTCCTCCTCGTCCTTATTGCTGTTTTCTGCATTCCCTGCTCTTGCTCCTGTAGCCCTGTGTGATGCCCCAGCTGGACCCTGTGCTGGACCTCCTGTATCCCAGGTTTATACATCTCAGTGTGGAATAAACCTCCTTTGCACCAGCTGGTTCATGCTCAGCCTCTGATCTGCAGTGCAGATCCCCTTCTGCTCCTGACCTGCTGCCTTGTGGCTGGTCCCCATCAATCCTACCTCGCTGCTTGCAGGATTTCTTTACTAAATTCTCCTTTTCCCCACAACCCTTTGATCCACGGAGATTAACCTGCATTCTCACAGACACTCAGCTTCCAGTTTCTATACCAAGGTGTGAATACTGCGGCCTCACCTTGACAGGTTTCTCTGGCACCCACAGAACTGGTGGTGATCTAGACCCTTTGGAAGTCAGACCAGTCTTCTCCATATGAGATGGAGCTGGGCTCTCAGCTCTAGCAGGCATCAAGGATTTCATTCCCTGTGTACACAGCGCTCAGCATGGCAGGGAGGGGCTGCAGGCTCTTGCATATAGAGAGGCCCTGATGCCTTTCATTAGGTGGCAGAAGGAAAAAAAAACCCTTTCCATTCATTCTGAGCAGGTTTTCCAGCCCCTCCCGTCTTGACCCTGATTGCTTATCAGCTGGGATATGTTTATCCTAAATCTTTCTTTTCTCCTTTTCGTGTCTCCCCCTCCACCTCTCCCTTTCCTGCTTTTCCTCCCACTGTTTCTCTCTCCCAGCATCCCACATGCACACCCCCTTCCCAAGGCCAGCTCTGAGCTTGCAGAGGAGTGAAGCTTCAGACTAAACTTCAATTTTCACGCTCCCTGTTTCAAGGGCACCAGACGTTTTTTTTTCGGCTGTTGCTCTCCACCGCAGAACTGGAAGGTTCTGGTTTGTGCCACTGTCGATTGAGACAGCACCGGTGTAATTACAGCATGTTCCCTCCCTGTGGAATTCAGAGGAGACCAGCTCCTTTTATAGCCTGGCCAGAGCCCCTCTGAGGGATGGCTCCTGTGCCTCTTTTACACTCCCTGTGCCCGGGACTGATGCGAAAGTGCTGCAGCGTTGACCTCGAGCCCCGCAGGTCCTTTGAGCAGTTCCTAGAAAACCCTCCTGGCACTTTGCCCACAGGGGTATGGTCACAGCTCTGCCCTGGAAAGGCCGTGCCTGGTGTTGGCCATGTGTCTCTGCAAAGTCCCTTGCTGCTGCAGACACTGTGCAGAGACCAGGTCCTTAAAAAACTCACATTATGGTTTAGGGACATGAGCCATAATGTCTCTAAGTGATAGGCTTGGCAGTGCTGGGTTAGTGATTGGACTCGATAACCTTAGAGGGCTTTTCCAACCTTAATGATTCTGTGATTCTGTATAACAGCTCTTCTGTCTCCCATCTCCAGGAGCTCTACATGGCTACCACTTCCTTAGGTCATCTGTGTGTCCTTTTCCTTAGTCTCGGTTTCACCCATCCCAGGGCACGTGTAGGGATGCAGATCAGGAACTACCCTCCCTGTGATGATCTCCTACTAAAGCAGTGGTGGTGGTGGGGAAGAGGCAATTGATGGGGTGAGGTAAGAGAAACCTTGCACTTATGTTGCCTGGGAAATGCTGGTGCTGTGGGAAATCTGACCCTTTCTGGCATCCTCGTTGACAGCAGTGTCTGGTCAGGAGGATTTAATAGGAAGAAGGGAGAACATCACCACCCATCGCTTTCCCAGCCCTTCAAACCCAACTTTCAACCCAAATCACATGGAGCTAACAAAGCCCAAGTGAGCATCATCTTCTCTCCGTGGATCTCTGACTTGTTTTGTATTTCAGTTGTTTTTCTGTCTCTGTGAGCCCATCCTCTTGTTGTCCCCACACCTCCTGGCCTGCTGCTGTTTCTCCACATTCCCAAATATTGTACAGCATTATCAGAAAGTCAAGCACATGGAACTCCTTCCCAAGAGATGTTCCACAAAGGGAACTGGAGACCTTCCTATAGAGTCTTTCTTGTTCCTTCTGTAAAGACATCCTGGAGCGTTTCTCTCAGACTCACAGAAGCAGGATATTGCAAAACCCCTAAAGGCTCTGGAAGACAGACTGGATGGAAACCAAGGAGTCTTGTTCTCCAGAATTGCTTGGATGTTTTGGCTTTCTTCATCCCAAGGTCCATGGAGTGGGGACAGAGTGTCTTAGGGTTTTCCACAGTGTGTGTTGGGTCCTGTCCCTGCCTTCCCTAGGCAACCAGTTACCCAAGTGAGACATATTTAGTTATCCACTGGGTAGAGTGTTAGTTTGGGAAGTGAGATGGGATTTAAACTCCCCTCCTTGAGTGTCTCAGCATGCTTTTCCCCAGCTGTGAAATAAAGGCAGTGCAAGAGTGGGATGAAGAGAGCTCAGTGCTATCATGAGTAACAAGAAAAAGTGGGTTTCTAATCTTGGGAAGGAGACGATCTTTCCCGTCACAGGACACAGCTCCACTAATAAATAAGACAGTGCCAAATGCAGATACTGGAACTTGATTGTCTCTATCATTGACATGATGCTTGGCACAGTTCTGGCTCAGCCAACTAGTGCTATCCTAAATCTGCACAGGACCATGTCTTTGTGGTGGGAGCACAGGGATGCTGCTTCACTCAGATGAAGCTCAGGTGGAACACTCAGTCTTTTGGGGTGCCCTGTATGAACCCTTTCTGGGTGCAACGAGCATGTGGCCACAGCACAGCTGAGCCCGTTGATGTATCACTCCTATTGTGCTGCTTCTTAAACCCTTTACATAAACATTTGCTAGTGGCCAGGGTTGGGAAAGAGCCATAAGCAGATAGGGCTGTGCTCTGACTCCGTGCGGCTGCTCAGATGTTGCTGCCCTGCTTTTCATGCAGATGAGCTCAGACCACGGCAGAGGTCAAACCAGCACGTGATATCTTTAAAAAGCCCAGAACTTAACAAGATAGCTCTTCCCAAAAGCCTTTCTTGCCAGCTTTTCCCCCCGCCCCCCTCCTGCCATACTCAGGTCGTGTCAGAGTTTCTGCTTGCAGCACGTGGAAAATGCAGCAACTGCAGGTCAAAAAACGCAGGGAAATAAAGAACAGAAAAAAAGGGCAGATAACACAGGGTAGTTCTTGTTTATCTCACACTGGGGCTTGCCAGGTTGTAGAGATCCTCAAGCTGAGCTTGGATGAAGAAGAGATGTCCATTAGCTCCCTTGTCTTCATTCCCCACATAAAGCTTCCTCCGCACTTTGCCACTCTGGTCCCCCCAGCACTGCCCCTGCCCCCCCATCCCATTAGAACCCAGTGGGCTGTCGGAAGCATAATGGAAGAGAGAGCTTTCATCCATCACAGACCTTGAAGAGTTCAGCGAGGCAGAGCCATCACAGAGGAGAAACATTCCTCCGCGGATCCCCTCTTGTCTCTCGGGTGGGAAGGGGGAGGAGGAGGGAGAGATAAGGACAAACTAATTTGTCTTTTTTAATTGGTTCAGAATACTTGAACGAAAGCTGGTTTGTTATCCTTGGCTTTGCTCTGGCAGGCGTCCAGGATGTAGGGCAGAGATGGAGGCTTCTGAAGAGTTAACCTCTTCTAAATATCCTATTAGGATCCTCTCCATTTAGTGTGAGGACGCTGTAAGCAGAGTCAGAGTGGGAGGGCCTCTTCATCTTTCTTTTTTTCCCTTTTTCTATTACAAACTCAGCTTTGGAAGGGACACAGGGACACACAGAACAGCAAAGGCCCAGGGGTGAGAGTCTTCTGGTCAAATTTTGCTGTAAACATCCAGAGCTGAACTAATCATCCTGAGCTCACTCTGTAGTCAGCAAAGAGAGACAGGCACTTCTAAGGCACAGTCAACTCAGACCAAAGCAGGATCTGAAGGAGGTTGAATGATTCATTCCTGCTTGTCTGTGATGGTCTGCAGTCACTGGAAAGGGGGAATAGAATGGTTTGAGTTGGAATCATAGAATAAAAGAGTGTTTTGCATTGGAATCATGGAGCAAAAGAATGGTTTAGGTTGGAATCACAGAATGGTTTGGGATGGAAGGAACCTTAAAGATCACCTACTTCCAACCCTAAGACAATTTTCTTGGGGTGTTTACATTTATCTGGTGTCACACAGGTGTGACAACAGATCTGAGAGAGGCCTGTGCAGGTCTTGAAGAGCAGCTGGAGGGCATCTAAAATGTCACTTGGTGCCAGCGCATGGACAAATGAATCAATCTGGTAAAGCTGCAATAGACGACTTGGGCTCTGAATGTCTGGCCATAGCTGACCATGTTTTACACACACAGCTGGGAAGAATCACGGAGTCATGGAATGGTTTGGGTTGGAAGGGACCTTAAAGATCATGTTGTTCCAAATCACTGCCATGGGCAGGGACACCGTCCACTAGACCAGGTTAAGAAGTGTCTCCAAAGTCAGGCTTGGGCTCAGATTGACTGGCCATCCATGATTTGTGTTTCTGTGCTGCAAGTGGCTGCTGAGTGACCCATTTGTTGTAGCAGAGAGGTCACCAAATGCTTTAAAACAAACTCAAGGACATATTTACAAGATCATTTAGGCATGAACTGCACCTTCATCAGTCTTTGTGGTCACGATGTTTGACAGACAAAGTGGTCCAACATGCTTCCTTGAAGGGTCCCAACTCTATCTTTCATGAAGACAGATGATGTGGGCCAGACTGGATGGGGCTTGGAGCAACTTGGGATAGCGGAAGGTGTCCCTGCCCATGTCAGGGGATTGGAACGAGATGAGCTTTAAGGTCCCTTCCAGCCCAAACCATTCCATGATTCTATGATTCTATGTTTCTGTGTGTATGAAGCTGAGTTCAGGACTGTGCTGGTGGATCTTAGAACAAACCTGGACTACTCACACCCCCAGCTGATCTCCAGCCAAGAGGCAGTTCACAGAAAACCAGTGATGCTGCACTTTTTGGCTTCCTCTCGTGCTGGGATGGGTGGATCCTTTGTTTGCAGATGGTTACAGTTACAGGTCAAGGCCTGTGCCCTCCACATGTCTGGGAGCATCAGATTTGCTTTGGTCTCTGACAACATTACTGCAAAGTAATTTTTCTCCTTGGGCTGTTCCACTCCAGCAGGGGAAGAGGCAAGAGCAGAGCTCAGCAGCCTGACATCCAGTTTGCAAGGTCCAAGGGTTAATTCTCTGCTCCGTTATATATTTCCCCTTGGAGAGCTGGCAGGCCTAATTGATTTAGGAGCCAAATTCCCATTTCTCAAAGAAGACTTATCTGGACTTGTAAAAACTGGAGCTTGCTTTCAACCCCAAAGCAGGAGAGTTAATGTCCCTTCTAGATGGTCTGCCATCTTAAATCATCTTAATTAACAGGGTCATTTAATTCATATAAAAATGCCTGATTCCTTTTTTTTTTTTTCTCCCAGAAAACCATGGTGTGATCAAAACCGATCATGTGGGCACTTTAGTTGAATTCCTCAGTCTTACGGAAAGAAAATCCAGTTTGCAGGGGGGTTGTTTTTGTAAATAAAAGCCTACAAAGTGAGAAAAGGGAACATGTCCTGGAGAAGGGTGGCCAAGCCTGGAAATCCCTGTCCCTTGGAAAGCCCTGCCTGCTGTTTTCATTGATGAAGCCTGTTAAGAGTTCACCCAGTGTGACCCAAGAAATGCCATCAGAAACCAGTCCCCAGCCCCTGGGTTTTGCTTCTCTCAGATGTTTTAATCAGCTTGTTTGACAGATGCAGGCAGATAGAGCCTGGCCCTGCAGCCAGACACTGGTGCGGGTGCCTGCAGAGATGGGTCTTGTCCCCTGCTCCTCCCCAGAAGTCCCAAAATGCCTGGGGCAAGTCACATTCTATGGCAGCTGCCACAGCCCCAGCCAAGAAGGGTCAAAGCACTGTGGGACTGAAGTGTCCCTGAGGGCATCTGGCCCATCCTACTGCCACAAGGCAGAGTCAGTATCTACCTCCTTACCCTTGTCAGGGCTGTTCTGAGTTTCCCAAGAAGTCTCTCCTTCCTAGACTTCCCTGTCCTTGCCATTAAAAGTCCTTTCCCTCCCGTCTTTCACCTTTCATGAAGGAATGTCACTCCTCAAGTGTCTCTGCAGGCTGACCAATTTCACTGCTCCCTCCTCAATCTGTCTTTTCTACTCCTTTAGTCATTCTCTTTGCGTTTTTTTGGGGGCTGTCCCCAGTCTGACCCCTTTTTCCCTTGAAGCCCAGGGCCCAGGAGGGGGCCCAGCACTCCAGTTGAGACCTTCCCAGCACCAAGGAGATAACTCCATAGCTGACTTCAAAGATAATGCCACAACTCCATAGAGCTTCCCAACGGCTCAAACACTTCCCAGGGATTGGAAAGAGCGGTTCCCATCATGAAAGTAGATGGGAGAAGGCAGATGTAAAACCCCACATTTAGGTGTCCTCGGGTCAGTCATCCAGGACTCTGCTGCAGAGTGGAACAAGGAGGTGTGGTCCAGTGGAGCTCCAGTCAGTACTGAGGTGGGATTTGGTTGCCACATGGGTGTCTAAGGCAATTTTAGCCAAAGATCCTGCTGTCGTTTGGTCTTCAGTTGATATTTCACGTGCTTTCAGACTTTCCCAGTGCCTCTGTTTGGCCAACTGAATCGTGTCTCAGGGTATAAAGGGAATAGAGGGAATACCAAGGGATAAAGGGAATATAAAGGGAATAAAGGGCATATAAAGGGCATTTAGACATCCACATTACAGGAAGGCACTGGTCTGGAGAAATTTATTAGTCTTAATCCACAACTGTTGTGCCAAGTCTTACAGCCTCCATGGCTCTGTTTTCACATTTACCTGCTCCATTTCCATCACTTTTTCCCATGCAGAGGTTCCCCTTTCCCTGCTCGGTGGAGGTATTGCAGGACCACTTCCCCTCTATCCCTGAACATCCCCTGGAAGCAGGGCACTGAAACACCTGAGAGGGACCCCAGCATTTGGGATTTGAGTCTTATACAGATGAAAAGGATGGTAAAAAAATTTCCCTCGACTCTGCCAGCACCGTCGAGCCTCGCATGGAGAGGAGCTGCCTCTTCCTTTCCAAGGAAGTGCTGGGGGCTGAACGGATCCCGTTGCTCCCTGGAAACCTCCCTCCCTTTCCCAGAGCCGGGCACCCCCATCCCTCTGAGGGCTCTGACAGTAACCATGCCGCGGGGGGCTGTCAGTCACCACGACGTTGGGCAGTGTCAGCCACAGTTCGCCGTAATCTCCCGGGGGGAGAGCGGTGCCAGAAGTGACAGCTACCTTTATCCACATCCCAGGGATATAAACAATAGTATGGAATAATGACAGGGGGAGCATAAGCATCAATATCCTTCAGCTGCCTCGAGCCCCCCTCCCTTCACCCCGGAGTATGTTCCCGAAAAAGCCTCGTTTCCCTAATACCTGGGGTTTTCTTTGCTTATTAGCCTTATCTGCCAGAGCAAAGTACCTCGGTGAAAGACATTTTTTGGGTGACTTTTTTTTGGAATGTTTTCGTAATCCTTGCATTTATAGGCAAAGACAAGGAGATCAAAGCTGGCCAGGGTTTATAAAGCATGTCAGGCTGAAAGTTTGACATCAATTAAAGTGATATACACATTGTCCAGATTTATGAGAAAACACTGATTTGGCCCCATCCCCTGCCCCCCGAATCAGTGAGACTCTTTGCAGTGACTTGCATCTCTTTTCAGGGCCTGCTGGTGAGTGATTGGGGATTTGAGAACAACATGAAGGTGACCCAGTGCCCAGTGGTTCTTTCCAGCTGCAAGTCCTGGCCCTGCATGCACTGAGTTGGCCGGTCTCAGCTGCTTCCATTCACTCTGCCCCGTGGCACTGCAATGGGAACAGTCAGAAATTAATCACTTCAAATGTTTCTGGAAGGGAAAACGGAATACAGGACTGAGAATTTAGTTTTTCTTCTCAATGCTTTTCTGCTTAATGCTTTTATGTGTGTGTCTTATTTGGGCCTCTTTTGTGGTAGAAATTGCTTTGTTATTGGCAGGAGGAATGGCTGAAAACTGTAAAGCCTTCATGTTTTAGCTGCTAATGGATAAATTCACTCTTGAAAAGCTTACTGAGGGATTTGCAAGTGATAGGAGTTTGGGTCCCCACCCCCACCCTGTTCCCAAATACTGTCCCAGAGTGGATACTCTCTGTGACATGGCAGGAAAGGTGCAAGGGAAGCTCGTGAAGCTCCTGAGTTGTTTGGGAGAAAAGAAGAGATTTCAGTTCATAGCCCCTCTCAGGCTCAGGAAACTGAGACTCAAATCATCTGGTTCCCAGGAAGGAGCCATAACCTCCTCTCCAGCCTTCTTGCTGAAGGTGGAGAACTCTATAGCAAGAAATAAGTGTCTTGTAGACCAGGAAGGTAACAGAGGGGAGGAAAGGCTGGTGGTGCTTTCATCTCCAGGGTGCTCCCCTGCACAGGTGGGCTCTGCTGCTCCCTGTGCATTTGCCTCTATGCAGTTGGTGGGGATGGAGGCTGAAGTCTCTGATTTATGGATACAGACTCCCCCTCCTTGTGGTCTTCCGTGATTTGCACTTAGAATCATGGAATAGTTTGGGTTGGAAGAGGCATTTAAAGATCAAGTAGTCCTGCAATGAGCAGGGACATCTTCAACTAGACCAGGTTGCTCCAAGCCCTGTCCAACCTGATCTTGAATATTTCCAGGGATGGGACATCAACAACTTCTCTGGGAAAGCTGTGCCAGTGTTTCACCACGATCATTGTAAACATTTTTTTTCCTTATATCTAGTCAAAATATACCCTCTTTTAATCTAGAATCATCACCCCATGTCACAACAGGCCCTACGAAAATTTTTGTCACCACTTGTGCCAAGTGATAAAATGCAGACTAGCAAAACCTAAACTGTGGGAACATCTTGGAAAACCATTTTTGGTGCTCAGCTGTGTGTTTTGCAGCTCCTCTTCCCGTGGAAATTTGGTCCATGGGGAAGATCCAAAATTTCAGGAGAAATTCAGCTTTCCCCCAGCTGGAGGAAATCCCTGGATGTGGATTTGGAAGCAATGGAGATGCTACCAGCTCTTGGAGCAAGCCAGATGTTAGGGGCTGAGATGAGGCTGTGTATGGGTCTATTGTGCAGATTTCATTTACCTCTGGTTTCTGGCCAGGCAGTAAATCACACAGGATCATTTACCTCTGGAAGGCTGGAGTAAATATGGAAACAATCCTGAATATCTGAGAAAAGGTTCTGGATCTAAAAATGGCCAAATCAGGGGCAAGGAGTGGGATGAGGATAATAAATGCAAATTGGATAGTTCATGCCTAAATTAGACCTCACTTCCATGTCATTTCCCCTGCCGCCTCTCAGATATCCTCTGAGTGTTTCCTGGCAACCCCTCTGCATTTTTAGTGTCCAAATTTTCCTCCTTTACCCTGGCGTTCACTGCTCTTCCTGTGCCTCGTGACCGAGGGTTGATTGCAACAGACGTTATTCCTCCAGAACAAACCAGGAGCTGATTGTCCCTTTAACCCTCCTGGAACACAAACCCACCCAAACCAAGAAATTCTCCAAAAGCACCTGTGACAACTAGAAACCAGTGGAGGGAACAAGAGATGGAGATTTCAGGGATTTTTCAGGGATTTTAGTCCCTGTGTTGTCACAAATCGCTCTGTGCCACAAGAGTGTAATGAGAACGGCAAATTCCATCAGCCACCAGGATTTTCCACGTCCTCCAAGCAAAACCCACTCCCACAAGGAGCCTCCAAAATCTGAAGACACTGTGCCTCCTCCTACACATTTCAACGCTTCCTCCGGATCAGACTCCAGCCTAAGGATAAGATTTAATCATTTATTGCCTTTGCACTGAAAAACATCTCAGCAAAGCAGTTTTTCGGCTCCCCTTTGCTCACAGTGGCTGTTTAATGTGTCCTGTGATGGTCACTGGAGAAGTCCAAACAGCAGAGCCTGGAGGGATTCAGCTCATGTTCGAGCAGACACCTTCATCCAGTTGAGTTGCTCTTCAGGCTCTACTGACTCCGAGCTCCACCGACTCCACTCATTTTCAGGAGGGAATTTAACCATTAGCAGCTAAAACATGAAGGCTGTACAGTTTTCAGCCATTCCTTCTGCTGCTAACAAAGCAAGTTCTACCACAAAAGAGGGCAAAAGAAGACACACACACACACACACACAAAATTATTAAGGAGAAAAGCATAAAGAAGAAAACTAAACGTGGAGCCTGGAGACACAATGAATCAGATGCCTAAATGTGGGTGTTGAGAACCTTGTGGGATCCTTTGGCTCTAATGCTGAGAGTGGTGCCATTTCTCTGGGAAGGGGAGAAAATGTGCAGTGATATTGGTATGGTCCACAAGTGTGGCCCAGCCTGTCTTCTGACCATCCTTTGGAGGAGCACTCCAAAAATTCCTGCAGATCCATGAGCTGCTGTGGCAGCTTTTGTGTCTCATCAGCAAGGGGTGCTTGAGAACGGACCAAAATCAACATTTATGGACCAAACAGGGTCTCCTGTGCAGCCACTGGAGGCCGAAAATGAATGAGGAATCCCTATGCTATGGGACCCCCTTCACTGTTCTTTTCCTAATCTCTGGAGCTATTTAGGGCCTCGAGGTGTGCAGGTTTTCTTGAGGGACCACCAAAAGTTTCTGCAGACACCAGTGTGTCAGCCCCTTCCACACTGAGATTTTACAGTGTAAACTGATGTTTTATCAGTGAACTGAGCTGAATGATCCAATTCAATAGGGGAAGAACTATTAGCTCCTGCTGCCCCACAAGGCACGTTAGAAGGCTGTTTTTAGTTGTGGTGCAGCCACATTCTTTATTTCTTATTTTGGGCCAAATCTTGCACAACTGTTCTGCACATTTCTCCCAAAGACCTTTAGCTTCCCCAAGCTGTGTTACTCAGTCCATGACTTCACTTGCTCCTTGTTTAGAAACCCACGATGAACAAGTGCAGTCTGGGAAAGGCAGCAGAAAGAGAGGCCTGTCTTCCAAAGAGCTGCTTTACCTGCCTTTCTTACATTTAGAGCAGGAAAGAAATGGGAGGCCATGAAAATGGTTAGAGGAAAGGTTGAGAGAATTGGGATTGTTCAGCCTGGAGAAGAGAAGGCTCCAGGAGACCTTCTTGCAGCCTTTTAGTACCTGAAGGGAGCCTACAAGAGAACTGGAAAAGGATTTTGGACGAGGATCTGGAGTGACAGAACAAGGGGGAATGGCTTGAAACTGACAGAGAGCAGGGTTAGATTAGATACTAGGAGGAGATTCTTGACTGGCACAGGTTGCCCAGAGAAGCTGTGGCTGCCCCATCCCTGGAAGTGTTCCAGGCCAGGTTGGATGGGGTTTGGAGCAATCTGGGATGGTGGAAGGTGTCCTTCATCCAAAATTCCCAGAGGCAGAGTCGACCTCGCATCAGAGTGTGGAGAGGAGAGGATAACAGGAACACACATAGAAACAAGCTCTGGTGGTACGAGCTCCTTCACTTTTGACATAACTGTGTCTCCTGGTGGAGATTTTTCTCCTTTAAAGGTGACTGTGCCCACGTGACATCTCCCAAAGCTGGAGGTGAAAAGCTGTGATTCCTGCCTTGAGAAAACTCTGCTGGCAGGAGTCCCAGACTGACTGCAATTTATACTGGCACGACTGGGCTCTCTCTCCCTCAGCCTCCTTTTGTCCAGAGGTTTAAACTGTGGCTTAGCTGATATTTATTGGTTTGCAGTGCCGGTTTCCCAGTGCTGTGTCCTGGCATCCCCATCCTGCTAATGGTGAGGAGGGAAGAGGCTTCTGGTTTGGGGGACAAATCCCTTCCTCCTCACACAAAGAATTCAGGTAATTCTTTTCAGGCAAGTGAAGTCATACCAAATATTTAATTTTCTCTCGTTTTAGTGCTTCATCCCACAAGAATTTGAATAAAGGGATCATAGCCTCATTTCAAGGCAAACCCACTGCACGATAAAGAAAAGGCAAGAAATTACATTTTGAAACTCAGGGCAAAATGCCTCAGAGTTTTTTCCATTTTTTGTTTGGCTGAAACGGCTTGCCAAATTTGGCCTGAACTTGCAAGGAGACTTGATCTGCCAAAACCTGCATTTTTGAGTGAATTAATGATTGTCATGAAAAATTTCAGCCAGCTGAGACAAAACCCAGAGCTGTTTTGAAGAGATAAAGTTAAAATGGTGCAAAAGTCTTTCCAGACAAGCCTTTATGGTTAGCTCCTCAAAGGAATGCTTGTACCTACCTCCCTTTCAAATGATGGAGAGTTACTACTTAATTCTTGGATGACATTGGCCCTTCATGCTTATATGGTGATGACTGACAGCAGAAGGGACTGAACCAACAACCACTGAGAGCAAAAAGCAGAGTTCACATCAGCTCCATTCCCCCCATCCGAGGATTTACACAGGTTTTTTACAGGACTCTATGAGCAGTATTTGGTGGCACAGCACGGGATCTGACCCTTCTTCCTAAGAGCAAATTGGCTGGTTTCAAGCCCAGTTTGCTTCAGATTTGGCTATAAAACGCAGATTCTGCTTAAAAATGCCAGTGACTGTCTCTACTCTTTGGCCTTGTTTCGTTTTCAAATCAAAGAACAGCCTCAGCATCCTCCCTTGTCCTCCCTTTTATTTCCCTCTTGGCAAAAAGAAAACACGTATATTTTTCCTAGGCTGTTGGTATCTCTGCCCAGAACATGCCATGATATTATTTTTAACTCTGTTTGCTCTTCCTTGCTTTTCTTTATGGAAGAGCCTTGGAAGCCTCCCTTCTTTTTTTTTTTTTTTCCTTTTTCATCTGCACCCGCATCTGCTTTGGCCTTTCCTTCCCTTCCCTGCTCCCCTTGATAAAACACCTGGTCCCATTCCAGCAAAGTGCCAAATGTGCCGTGCAGGGAGCCGGGCAGAAATACCTCTGCTGATGAAATCACTCTTTTTAAATAGCCTGAGCAGTTAATGTCAGCTCTCCCTGCCAAACAGCCTCTTGCCTATCCCTATCCGCTCAGCAGAGTGGCAGCCAACCTCTCTTGCTCTTGGCCTGGGCTGAGAAAAGGCAGCTAAAAACCAGACAGACACGCAGACACCTCTGAAACAACAGGGAGAGGTGGGGGAGCAGAAAGAAGCATTTCTGGGCAGATTGAACATCACATTTCACCAAAATGCTGCTGTTTCCCTGCCCAGTGTGGGCTGAGTGTTGCCTTAAGAGCCTTAGGGGACCAACTGCTTAGTTGTGGTGTGTAGCTGAGTTTGGAGCTTTACTGTGCTGGATGGAGAGGGCAGTGAGGTGTTTTTAGAGGCTCAGATGTGTCTTGGTGACCACCAAGGTCCTGCCTTATCTCTGAGACGTCGTGGTGCTTCCTGGTGCCTCGAGTTTTCCTCTCAAGGACGTGGGGCAACTGCCCTGCTCATGGATGGCTGAGCTGCCAGAAGCTCCAAGGCTCCTGTTCACACAGGGAAGAGGAAATGATTCCATCTTGCTGGGCACTCATCTTGCACGTTGCAGATGTTGCACCTCAGAGAAAATGCTGAAGGACCTGACCTCCTCTGGGCTGGCTGTAGTCAGGGGACAACCACGGAAGGAGAGACCCTTTTCTGGCTAAGAACAGGTTTCTCTTTAGCATGTAAAAGGTGTTTTTTCCCCACTGTCACTACTGATGGGCTGACTGGACTGCAGCAAAGGCTGAGACATTATCCTGTCCATGGTGTGTGCAGGTTCAAGTGCACTTCAGCATCTCACCCCCAGGCATTGTAGGGCCTTGATATTTCCTTGTCCTCATTCAGGTCCAGGCCATTAACACTAAAAAGTGCTTGGGCTTGTGGTTTTTGGTCCTTCTCTTGATTTGGTGTGCTTGATCCACAAATCTCTTAAGTGTATCTACCAGGAATTCCCGGGAAAATCCTTGTCTCATGGGGTCAAAGTCATGGTGGGTTTATAATCCACATGAAAACAGTGTGGATGCTTATATGAGTAGGCAGAAAATCCAATTTTATAACAGCAAGACACCAGGGCTTGGTAAGGGACACAAATCCTTATGTCTGAGGGGAGAAGGAAAAAGGTGTCTACAAGAAACATCCCATGGGAACTACTCATAAATGAAACGTCCCATGGGAATGACTCAACCTGCTGCTGGGAGTACCTGGCACCTTCCTTTCCGCACTGAAGCATCACACTGGAGCCACCAGATGGGAAAGGGGGCCCTGGACCAGAGCATCCCAGCATCCCCCTGTTGTTGCACCCTTGCCTGTGAGCACAGCCCCTGCCTGTCCTCCCCGTTCCCAGGCAGGAGTCAAGGTCTCCGTGGCAGGAGATCCTGACGCAGGCAGCTCTCCCCCGTGACGCTCCTGCGCCCGGGGACGGAACATTCCCGTGGGGAGGCGAGGGCTGGGCAGGCGGGCCGGGACACAGATGTGCGCTCCCGGTCACCTTGAGCACCGGGAGCGGCTCCAGAGCGAGCAGGGATACGCTCGGCTTGTTTTGCCATCCGGCTTCAAGCGAGAGGTGGAGGAGGAGGAGGACGGATTTCATGGGAGATTGCGTTGGAAAGAGCCGGCACAGCTGGGCTCTGCCCCATGGCCTTCACCTCGCTGCTTTGCTGGGGGAAAAGGAGCGGGGGGTCTGGGCTGCAGAGCTCTTTGATTTCTCCTGCCTTCATGTTTTGTTTTCTTCCCAGGTGGAAGGACTCCCTGGTCCTGCAGGCAGGCAGAGCAGCATGGCTGGCATCCATTCTTTTAAGCTCTCATCACCTTCAGAAAAATATGGCCAGACTCAAAGTGTGTGTTGGGAATTTGGGAGTGGTCCCTGGCTCATGATAAGCCCCAAATTATGCCAGGGACTCACCTGGGTCAGTGCTGGCCAGGCCAAGCCAGACCTGTGCCAGACTAAGCAGGATGGACAGTTTGGAGATGGAACTTCAAAGAGGTTTTTCCATGTTTCAATGAGATACAGAGCAATATAGTCATCCCCTTTCCCTCCACCCGTCTTTTTGAACTCCTCCTGCTTCAAGGGGAGACATTGGTTGGACATTTCCCCTGTGACGAATTATCCTGATAACCATTCCTTTTGCATCCAAGGGAACAAGGCTGTGAGAGACCCCCTGAGAAAAATACAGCCCGTCCCCAGGGCACAGACCTTCCTTACTTGTGTACCAAGAACTGAAGGATGGGAAACTGGAGAGAGACTTTGGACAAGGGCATGGAGGGACAGGACAAGGGGGAATGGCTTCAGATGACATGGAGTAGATTAGATATTGGGAATAAATTCTTCCCTGTGAGGGTGGTGAGGCCCTGGCAGAAGTTGCCCAGAGAAGCTGTGGCTGCCCCATCCCTGGAAGTGTCCAAGGCCAGGTTGGATGGGGCTTGGAGCAATGTGGGATAGTAGAAGGTGTCCCTGCCCATGGCAGAGGTGTTGGAATGAGATGATCCTTAAGGTCCCTTCCAACTCAAACCACTCTGTGATTCTACGGAACTGGAGTCACATCCAGCCTGGTGGATGTTGCTTTTATCCCAACAAACAGCTTTATATTTTCAGGTCACACCCTGGGGCTGGGATGTTACGGGTACATGCCAAAGGCTTCACAATCTCACGCTGTCCCACTTTTCTTAGACCAAATACATGAGACAAACCAAGGCAATGACTTAGAAGCACCTATAAGTGGTTCCGTAACACCACACACACAAAGCTGTGTGGAGCGCGCGTGCACACACACACACATATCAGTGCTCCCACTCCTTCAGCCTTTTCCAGCTCCCCAACCCACTGTGGCTGACACTCAGCCACAAGCTGAGCCTCTCTTAGCAATTTTGGCTCCAAGCACACCTCTCCTTCACAGTCCCAAAGCTCTCACTCCCACTTTGGGAGAAGAGGGCAGGGGGATGCGGGGGAAGGGTGTAAATTGCTCACCGAGGATGCTATCACGTCAAACCCACTGTTTACAAGCTGCTGCCAGGTTATTGAAGATCAGAGAGTCTCTGGGTCTAAACACAGCTACTTCTGGAGTGCAGCGTGTCGAGGCTGCTTGATACATGTCCACCCGCTGCCCTTGGGGTGACCTTTGGGACCTCGGAGTTATCAGAGGGAAGCGACCATGTGGTGGGGCTGAGGGACCACCTACGGTGCAACGTGAGCTGGGTGGGATCCTGCACAGCTCACAGGGACGAGATCTAGAGATACAGCCTACCCAGGGGGCTCCTGGCCCGTACAGAACCTGCATGAGCATCTAAACACCTGGCACAAGTAATTCCCAGCCCATAGGTGGCAGAGGTGATTTTTCCCAGTCTAACCAGTAGGGTTGGTTGACTTCCTCTGTTGTGTTGGCCTGTGAAGAGAGGTGGCTCTGTCCATCAGATGAAAACCTGGTGATTTCAGGCAAAATTTGGTTTGTTGGATGTATCTGTACCAGTAAATTCAACACAGTCAGGAACCTGATCGTCTGCACTGTTAAACTGTTGGCCTGCTTCCAGCACCAGCTCGACCCAAACAACCCCTGGGCATCAGGCTGAAGACAGCACGCACTGGGGACCATCCCCAAACGTGTTTTGGATCTATCCACCCTCTTCTGGAGGCTGTGAGATTTTAATAGTGTGGATGTGGCCAGAGCAGACCAACTGGTCTAAGGATGAGGCGAAAGAAGAGTTGTGGGGTTTTTTTGTTAACCTCTACAGCTTTAATGAGTAGGTGCAAAAGTTTAAGGTACTTGGGAGTCAACACCAGCCAGAACAGCCCTAGAAGTGTTTGTCCTGCCAAAGGAAGGCTTTCAAGGTCCTTGTTTAAGGATGGCAAAGGTGAAGTTCAGTGGAAGGTGTTCCTATGCATGGCAGGGAGATTGGAATGAGATGATCTTTAAGGTCTCTTCCAACCCAAACCGTTCTGTGATTCTGGAATTTAGTGAAAGGTGGTTAGATGAAGATGGGAGAGGCAAGGTGTGATATTAATTTCTGATCTCCTGGATGGGACAGGCCTGTTGTTCTGAAGGTTTGATCTGGATTAGAAAACAGGGGGAAAGACTCTCACATTTACCTGTTCAGAGCAGCTGAACAACCCTCTGCTTGCAAGAGCACATGGCCCAGTCAAGGCTTGTGGCTTTGAGTTGGACACTGTGTTTATAGAATCATTTAAGTTGGAAAAGCCCTCTAAGATCATCAAGTCCAACTGTTAACCCAGCACTGCCAAGGCCACCACCCATGTCCCCAAATGCCACATCCACACAGCTTTTAAATCCCTCCAGGGATGGGGACTCCACCACTGCCCTGGGCAGCCTGTTCCCTGGGTGTCCTCATTCCCAGACACCGATATGGTTATAGCTCCCTTTTCAGGTCAAGTGGGTCCATGTGAACAGAACCCACACCCACATGCACTGAGCCTTCCTCAGACTGTCACCTTCCTTATCACATTTATTTTTTTTTTAAATCATAGAATCATAGAATAGTTTAGAATAATTAGAATGGAAGAGGACCTGGAAGATGATCCAGTTCCAACCCCCCTGCCATGGGCAGGGACACTGCAGCTAGACCAGGTCTTGATGTCCCCTGGATGCCCCCATCCAGGGATGGGGCAGCCACATTTACATTTTATCCTTCAAAGACTTCACTGTGAGCTGGTAATTGCACCCAACTTTCCTGTTACTGCCTGTTACCCTTGATGGAGAAGTGATGACCACTACAATGTCTAAATCCAGATGGAATAATGTTTCATGCACTCATGAAGCCAAAACAAAGGCATATTTGCTAATACCAGAATGAAAGCTGCAAGACAGGATGAGAGATTGAAATGAAACTGGTGCTCTTCAAAGCTTTGTAAGGGATCTTGTTTTCCTGACTGGTACACCAGGAAAAGAAGGATATTCTTTCTCCTTGAGGATGAATTTTGCTGCATTTATTACAAAGGGACAAGCTACATGAGTGTTCCACTGGAGATGCTTTCCTGGGCTATGCACCAAGCTGGGATTGAGGCCCTGATTCCATTTATCCTCTATGCCCTTCCCTGATGGGCCAGACATCACCACCCCTACCCCGAGCAGCCTGAACCCAGGGCAGGGGACTGACCACAGCAGAAGTCCCACCATGCTGCCACAGCTGCCTTTCTGCTGTCTCCACCCTGTGGCTTCAGCCTGCCCTGGGAAAAAAGGAAGGAAAGATAAAGAGGCCAGAAAGAAGGTTCAGGTGAGGATGAGTTAAATATAGGTTTGAAAGGCTGAGGGAAATCTCTTGCTATCACAGAGACGGTTGTGGCCAGTAAAATATCTGGCTGTGGTACAATTCGGGTGATATCTGGCATTCAGAGGATGGTGGTGGGAATTGGAGGCTCCGGGGAAATGCTGCTTCCTTCCTGCTTTGCTGACAGAGATCTGAAGCTCAGATTTAAGGCAGAGAGGGTGAGCTGGCTGCAAGTCCTTTGCTTATGACCACAAGGATGGCCAGTCCAGGCTCTCTCACCTCCAAAGGGAGTCAGAGCTGGATCCCCTGACACCACCTCCCAGGATTGTGATGGCCAGAGCAGTTGGTCATCCCTTCCCTCCAGTGCTGAATAAGCTGCTAATTTTAACTGGGAATGACCTTGAACAGATTGTTCAGGGGAAGGAAACTCTGGAGAAAGGAGGTCTGGAAGCAGCCTAGGAAAGGAGAACCCATGGCAAGTCACAGTCTGTCTCCAGTGGATGCCATGGGGAAGGGTGCAGCAAGAACCCTGGGAGAGCAGAACAAGGAAATCAGGGATTTAGAGACTTTCCAAGCCAGGGATGGTGTTGTAACACCTGACTCAAACCACTGAGGGATGGGCAATCATCCAGAAACAGCTCCAGCCCTTCTGCCTGCAGTCCAGCAGGACTGAAAGGAGTGTCTGACACGTCCCACAGACCTCTCTGGAGCGGCCACGGGCCCTGAGTGTTTAAGGAACATGGTCCTCTGAAGCCCTGTTATCCATGGAGGGTTTTTCTGGCTGCTGGCAGAGATGGAACGTTGCACTGAGCAGCCGGTGGGGGTGGAGACAACTTTCTTTGGGTAGATTCATTGTGGATTCTGTCTCTGCTTCCCACATCTCTGCCCTCTGCCACCACACACAGCCTGGCTGTGACACATGGCCCCAACCTCTCCTTTGGTTGGGGTGCCCAGGGACGGCCACCCACACTTTTCAGACCCCACCTGGAGCTTCATCGGCCTTAGGAATGCTCTGAGCCAAGACTCCTTGGGGAAGCAATGCAGGTGAAGTCTCCCTTGGCTGTCAGCACTGGGCTAACCAGCTGCTCGGCCAGAGAGGGAGCCCTTCTGGCAAAAAATGGTCATTGTTTCCTTTCGTGGAGCAGCTCGGAGCCCAGAGCTCGGCCTGGCAGGACACTGATGCCCTTGTTTGCTCTGCAGTATTTGCCAGGGGATATTTGCTCTGCTGTGTGTGGGTGGAGAGAAAACAGAGCAAGGTGAGGGCTCCTCACCACCTCCCTCCCCTGGCAGCCAGGCCTCAATTTTCAGGGGCAACGTGGCAAGCTCCAGGCACTCTGTATTGCACAGAAGGTGGAGATTAAGTATTAGGAAGAAATTCTTGCCTGTGAAGAAATTGTGGCTGCCCCATCCCTGGAAGTGTTCAGGGCCAGGCTGGACAAGACTTGGAGCAACCTGGGATAGTGGAAGGTATCCCTGCTTATGCCAGGGGTTTGGAATAAGATGAGCTTTAAGTTTCCTTCTAAGCCAAACCATTGCAGAAATCTCTGATTCTGTGACATAATTTTGGCACATCCCTGCCTTGCTTTTGCTTTACACCAGCTCTCCAAGCCCATCTCGCAGCTCCGGGGCTCAGCTGCAGCCTGGTAAAGTAGGTGCAGATCTCTCACTGCTGGGAAAACTCCTTCCCAAAAAAGGTGCCGGCTCCCCCATTGTCCAGAGATCTGGAAATGTAACCAAGCCCTGAGTCTTGCACACACAGGGCTGCAGTGTGAGCCAGTCAGGCAGATCAGGGTGTTGATACATCACAGGGAGAAAGAAGAGAGTAAAGGAGCTTCACTTCAGAAGCCCTAGGTCTTTATCCCATGGGCAGGGCCACGTGGTCTTTCCTCCTCCCTTCTCTGCTCTTCCGTGCCAGTTAATCATGGAATCATAAAATGGTTTGTGTTGGAAGGGACCTCAAGGATCATCTCTCCTTGTCCTGCTCTGACTTCAACTCAGCTTCCTAAAGACATTCAGGAAAGCCCACAGTGTCTGCTATGCTTAACCTTTTATTGGGCATGAGAAAATCCATATACCTGGTTTCCGGGAAAAGCCACAGCTGGAGCTCACACCTCACTAGACAGACACCAGAGAAGCCCCCTCAGTGCTGCTGCTCCCCACAGCCCTGTCCTTCCACTGGTTCCCTTTCCTCCCCCTCCTGCTCCCACCTCTGAGCACCTGCTGATTTCTCCGTGGCTGTCTCGCCCCCTGGCTCCAAGATTCCAGATGCACTTCCTGCTTCGCCAAGATGTCCCAGGGCACAGCTGTTGCCTGGAGAAGGTTTTACACCTGGAGAAAGGGTATTTCTACACCTGCAAGGTGAAGAACTGAGAAATACCACAGAAACCTTCCCTGCAGAGCCTCAAACTACTTGTAAACAGGGTGTTAGTAACAGCAAACTCAGCTCCAACACAGCCCAGATATGACCCACACAGAAGAC
Organism: Cephalopterus ornatus; assembly: GCA_013396775.1. Lineage (NCBI taxonomy): Eukaryota > Metazoa > Chordata > Aves > Passeriformes > Cotingidae > Cephalopterus > Cephalopterus ornatus. Next base: position 74,847 of record VZRE01000014.1, on the reverse strand, counting down.
ATTTCAGCCAGAGGATGGGGATGGAGTAACAGCGCCAAGGTTGAATGGGAAAGCAGGAGCAGCGACCAATCATGGAGACCTGAGCCTTTCAGTACAAGAATTGGAAAGACCATTCCAGTGCCACCTGTGAAAGAGATGAAAGGATTATCTAAAGATACATATCACTAGGCACTTCTTTTAATCCTTGTCTGGGCCATTCAGGGGGTTCATACTCTGCCTGAGGCCTCGTATCCTGTCAAATACCTTTGTACTGCCTGACATACTCTTCTTGGTTAGGTTCAAAAACTGAATTTGAGAGCCTGGATCGTTTTTATCACATTTCTCCTGCTCTGACACTCACCTGGGAGCCTCTGGCTGGAGCTCACCCCTGGTGAAGAGACACCTCTTGGGCTGCCAGGCAGGTATGGGGCTGAAGGGGCTCTTCCAGAGCTTCCTGGTGGCATTGGGAGACATCCTGGTCCCCCAGAGCTTCCTGGGCTGGAGGTCACAGAGGACAGCATCCCACTTCACACCTGTTTTTTTTGCTGAAATCCCTGATTACATGTTCAGGGTGCAGGCTGGAGTGCAGCTCTTTTTCTCTCCAGCTGCTCTGTCCCTGCTGTGGTGGAGCTGTGAAACCCATTTCCCAGTGGTTTTGGTGGATACTGTGTGAGACCACGGCTGCTCACGGATCTCACCTCTCCCTCCATCCCCTGGAGAGGCCAATCTTGGTGGCACAGCCCCAGCCCACTCCCCTAAGCAAGGAAAGAGTTTCCAGTGGCTTCTTCCAGGGCTTCCTGGAGGAGGCTGTGGAGCCAGGTGAGTGTCTGCCCCAGGGAACAAATTGAACACGCTTGTGCAACATGAACAAAAAAGGCCGTGGTGTCTGGTGTAGAAGAAGCAGAGCTTACAGTCTCTTGTTATGTTCACCCTGGGCTCGGTCACATGCTGCCACTGGCCATAAAAATATCCATTTCCTTTCTAAATTGAGCTACAATACTTGACACTTTGGCCTTGGGTGATAATGCAATGCACAAGCGCTCAGCAGACACCCTGCAACTCTTCTTCCTGGTTTGTTCCAGCACAAATAGTCCACAGTTTTCACTTCCATAAAAAATTAACAGCCAAGGAGTCAAATAACTTTCATCTGTATTTATTTTCTGCCTATCAACTCATTAACAGAAATCTGCTAGTCCTGAACAGAGTTCCTGGCAGCTGGGAAAGACCGAGCTGGAGTTCAAGACTGTGCCTTCAGGTCCAGTGAAGCTATTGAATAAATGGCTTTGCTTTTGTGGTTTAAAATGGGTTTTGTAATAATTATAGCACATCTAACCTGGTTCTTGGGCACCATGAAGGAACTGGACCAAGCCTGATTCATCCTAAATTAGTTCTAGGACTTACTAGCACTGTGTTCATGGGGTGTAGGTTGTGAGGATGGAGATCTTTTCCACAGCCCAGTGTTTCCCATCCAGCTCCAATTCAGTCCTAAAGAGGTGCAGGTCTGCCATAGACCCCTATCCATCAGCCCTATGGGAAAATGCTGGACACCCTAGGGTTTCTCCACTAGATCTAGGATTTCTGAGGCTGGATCGTCTCATCCAGTTCCCTTCTTCCTGAGTCTGGGAGACTTGTTTTCTATGGGCCTGCAAAGGGTGGAATAAATAGCATTTAAAGCCAGGCAAAATGCTGTTCATGCCAGCACAAGCACGTTATCCCACGGGAACACACTTGGGAAGTGATGTTGGCATCAGGGAGGGGGATTTTGTCTCATTACAGGTGACAGACAGGGACATTCCGGCGGCACTGAAGATCAAGGCCTTGGAGTGATGTTGCTGCCCAGCTGTCCCTACAATCTGTGGAGAATTTTCCTACCCCTTTTCCTCCCAGGTTCTTTTGCAGCAGTGGCATGAACAGGTAATTCTGCGTCCTGTGTTGGGGAAGGTCTGGTATTTTTTCTGGCAGATAGGTCATAGAATCATGGAATGTTTTGAGTTCCAACATCAAGTTCCAACCCTCTGCCATGGGCAGGGACACCTCCCACTATCCCAGGTTGCTCCAATCCCCATTCAACCTGCCCTTGGACACTTCCAGGGATGGGGAAGCCACAGCTTCTCTGGGCAACCTGTGCCAATGCTTCACCAGAATCATTGTAAAAAACTTCATTCTTATAACTGTCTTGAATCCACCCTCTTTTAGTTTAAAACCATCATCCCTTGTCCTATTCCACAGGCCCTGCCAAAAAGACTGTCCCCACCTTTCTTATAAGCCCCCTTTGAAGTTTATAAGGTCTCCCTGGAGATTTCTCATTTTGTCTCTGCTGTTTCTTTCTTGTTGCATCCCTGTTACACTGTGAAATGCACCCTCTGCAATTTGACTCAAAATCCACAAGTGCCAGGAGCTTGTGCAGTGAAGGCTCAGCCAAGAAGGAGGGGGTTTATTTCTGTTTTATTATATATATTTTTAATTCCCAGGAGCCGGCCGGATTTGCTGGGAAGGAGGGACATCTCGTGGCCACACCACGAACGTCTCTCCTGCCTCCGGTGGGCTGCACCTCGGGAATCCCTCACTTCCCACCCCGGCTACCACCCCAGCATCACCCCGTGCTTCCCGGGAAGCCCCACAGTCTCTCCCTTCTCCATGGGATGGGGGTGGGCACGGGAAGCACAGGTGCTCACTCTCACCTTGCTGCCCGCAAAAAGAAAGGGGAAATGGTGGTATCCACGTTTTTATTAATGACTTGGGACAGAGTGGGGGCATCACCTGGAGAGATGTCTCCAGAGCTCGGAAACCTGGTGTGGGCCAAGGAGGTGCAGACAGGACACGCTCCAACCCCTGCCCGTGGCACGGAGGGGGTTGTAGTATTGCCAGCAGTGGCATCAGAAGTGTGGAGGGGGAGATTCTGCACCCCCTCCTCCCCCTCTCCCACCACCCCGGCCGTGGTCCCTTCTTCCCGGGGCTGCAGCTGCAGGGCTGAGGGGCTTTTCTGTATCCAAGTGGGCCACGCAGGAATTTGCTGCCCTTCCTGGCAGAGGAGACGTCTGCAAAGAGGGTACAGACCTCCAGGGCGGACAAGGAAGGTGCTGTGACATCTCTCAGCCGCCTCTTTAGTCTCTGTGGCAACCACAGAGCCGGCAGCATCGCGTCCCTCCTCACTCCCTGTCTCCAAGCGCATCGTGGGCGGCACACGGGAGAAAGGGAAAATACCACAGGATGGTGTCTTCCCTCCAGCCCTGTTGCCAGGTGCTAGTGGGCGGTGGCTTCACTGCGGAGGCTCTGGCTCGTACTGCTTCTCCGTGGCCGTGTAGAAGTCCTCGAGCACCGACTGCAGGTACTCGAAGGTCGGGCGCTCCTCGGGTTTGCTGCGCCAGCACTTCAGGATGACGCTGTAGAGCTCCCCGGGGCACAGCTCCGGGCAGGGCATGCGGTAGCCACGCTCCAGGTTGCGGATCACCTCGGGGTTGGTCATCCCTGGAGGGAAACACAGCCCAGCGGGAGTTATTCAGCATCCCGAGGGTGAAAGTCGGTGCTCCCAGCAGCTCCCAGGCAGGCAGAGCTGGAGGGGCACAAGGGGCTGCAGAACAATCCCTTCTTCAGGGTTGTGATCCTTCCTCTGTCCCTCCCTGACTCCCCTCTGTAAGTTTGGCTTAGGGTTAGGGTTAGGATATAACTGAGGCTTGTGGGGGACCCTCAGAAAAGGAAACCCAGCATTGAGAGCTCCTCATCATAAGGAAGACATTGAGAGGCTGGAGTGTGTCCAGGGAAGGGAAGCAGGCACACCAGGAGCAGCTGAGGGAGCTGGGGAGGCTCAGCCTGGAGAAAAGGAGGCTCAAGGGGGACCTTCTCACTCTTAGCAACTCCCTGACAGGAAGGTGGAGGCAAGTGGAGGTTGGTCTTTTCTCCCATGTAATAAGCAACAGGACAAGATGAAACAGCCTCAAGTTGCACCAGCTGAGGTTTAAACTGGATATTAGGAAGAATTTCTTCTCCGAAAGGGTTGTCCAGCCCCTGTGCAGGCTGCCCAGGGAAGTGGCTGAATCACCATCCCTGGAGGGATTTAAAAGACGTGAGGATGTGGCTGGGCAGTGCTGGGTTAATGGTTGGGCTCAGTTTAGAGTTCTTTTCCAGGTTAAATGTTTCTGTGATTCTAAGAGACACTTGTGTGGCCTGGGCACACTTCAATAAGTGCCTCCAAGCCTAAAGCATCACCAGATGCCTGGAAGTCCATGGACACTCATCCTGTATTCCCAGTGCACTGTACCTGGATAAGGGATCCTGCCATAGGTTATGATCTCTGTCAGGAGGATCCCAAAGGACCACACATCGGATTTGATGGTGAAAACTCCGTAGTTAATGGCCTCTGGTGCCGTCCACTTGATCGGGAATTTCGCACCTGCCCGGAGGAAACAAAGGGAAATAGCACCTGGAATTAGAGCATCTCCCTCATGCGCCACAGGCACAGCAATCAGGTCCCCAAAAAATGATCCCTGTTTTTTGGTGGTTATGATTCTGTGATTCTTCATAGGAGAGGGGCTCCAGCCCTTGGATCATCGGCATGGCCTCCTCTGGGACCTGCTCCAACAGCTCCACGTTCTTCTAATGTTAGGGATCCCAGAGCTGGATGGGGTACTCACAAACAATGTCTCTGGCAGCTTTTTTAGAGGACAACAACTGTAGGATTTTATTCTGTACAGATTTTCTCTGGCTCTTGCCAAGAAAAGGTGGATCAGATGATCCGTGAGGTTCCTTTCCAACCTGGTATTCTACGATTTTGTGATACCACTCACTGCAAGGGAGCCTGTTTTTATCAGAAGTGCATAAATGATACAGCAAATATAAACTCCGCAGTTCTTAAAGCTGCATATATATATATTAAAACCAAAATAACTCCCATTCTGTTTTGGCCACCAGGTTCTTGTTTAGCCCACTGTAGACAGCAATGACCATAAGATTTCTGTTTCAGTTTAGCTAAGACCGAAAAAAACCCCAAAAAAACCCCCAGCTAAAGCCACCTTGATAAGTGGGAACTGATGTTGTCAGGCCATAGAGGAAACCACATTTTTATTTATATACATCCTTTCAGGACTGAAAATCCAACTGCAGGGTGTGAAAGAAGTGCCTTGGCTGTTGCACTTCACACTCTGACTGACGGGGGCTCGGAAATGCAATCTAAGAAGTGAGAATTGCTCAGAGCAGCCAGAGGGGCAGCTGTTATTTCGGAGTAAAATTAGCTGGGAAAATGCTGATAGAAGCTCTTTTCCACTGGAAAAGCACCTCCTTTGGTTACTAACAGAATTATACTGATTTCATCAAAGCTTCTCTTAAGGATAAAATCTGCCTTAAAAAATAGCAGCAAAGTCACAGTTCCCCTTCATGACATTTTGCAAATTATATTTCTTTTTTTAAGGAGTTTTTCCTACTTTGAAATGGTTTTGCATGTTGAAATGGGTATAATTGTTATCATTAAGTGTTTTTTGGGACAGGAAATGGAAAGAAAAGTTTCCTATCTCACCAAAAAAAACCCCCAAAACCCAAAAAACTATTCAATTTTCTTTCCTCGAAATACTTTTACGGGGCATTTTCACTTCATTCCGACTCTAGAGGAGGAATCTTCCAGCAAGTGCCATTTCTGCCAGACTTAATTGTTTTATTTCAGTCCCTTCTGCTTGTTTCGCTGATGCTCTATAAAATCTCTTTGCAACACGAATAATTTGATCTCGTATCCGACCTCAGAGCTCATTGATCTTAGAGGTCTTTTCCAACCTTAACAATTCCATAATTCTGTATTTTCTAAGTTGTCCCTCTGTTGTAGGAGGGACCTAATCCGGTCTGGGCTTGCTTTGCCTGGGACACCTGGAAACTGCTGCTGGGTGCAGTTTCATGGCTCCAGCTCCCCTCTGCAGGGCAATGACCAAGTTCTCCTGCTATTTCCTTCCCTTTGGACTTGACTCCCTCTGAGCACGTGGGCACGGCAGGTTTCATTAGCAGAGGTCACGTTTCTCCAGCAAGCCAACCTGAGATTCCGCAGGACTCCTCCAAACAGTGCCAAAAGACTTTTTTCCCATTTCCCTCTGCAAGCCTCGTTTGTTCTTTATTCTCCCCAAGTGCTGCTGCCTCTCCGAGGAGCCAATTTTTGACTCTTTCCTTCTCTGGGTCCTGCCTGGGTGCTGACAGCAGCAGCAGCGTGGGCACAGGTCTCACACCATCAGCGCCCAGTTCCTGACCCCAGCCCAGGATCTTGGAATGTCTGCACGGCAAGGGGATGGGAGATAAGGGCAATGTGCCGGGTGAGGCAATTCTGGGAACAACACCCACCTTCCTGTGCCAGATATTCATTCTCAATGATCCTGGCCAGCCCAAAATCAGCGATTTTGCAGCAGAGGGTCTCCGAGACGAGGATGTTGGCAGCTCTCAGGTCGCGGTGGATGAAGTTCATGCGCTCGATGTAGGCCATCCCCTCTGCCACCTGGAGGTCTGGAAGAGTCCATCTTCATCATCACCCCCTCCCCCCCATGACAATCCTGGCTGCCTTTTCCCCACCTTTACGAAGCACAGGGTTGCTCACATGCTTCCATGTGCGAGGACATGAATAAGTGCTCCGTGGGTGGATGGACGGGCAGGTGGATCATCACAGATACATTAATAAATAGATATTTCCCATGTACACGTGCTTTGTACATTCCAGCTGCACATTCCCATGTACATTCAGCTTTGCCAGCACAGACAGGGCCTGAAAGCTTTGAGCAGACAAGTCAAGCAGAACAAAAGCACCACTTTCTGTTTTGCTCCGGAGTTACAGCTGTGAGCTGTGTCTCGTCTCCAGCAAGAGGCAGAAAGCTGAAGCAAAGCTGAAACCACATCACTGGATTCCCAGTTTCTGCCACAAGTCTCTCCTCTCTGGTGGGGATTTTAATCATAAACACTCCAGAATAAATACGTGAATTAAGAAAAGAAAAAGCCTAATAATAGAATCAGATATTAGTTTGGGTTGGAAGGGACTTCTAAAGATCATCTACTTACAAACCCCTGCCATGGGTAGGGACACCTTCCACTATCCCAGATTGCTCCAAGTCCCATCCAACCTGGCCTTGGACACTTCCAGGGATGGGGCAGCCACAGCTTCTCTGGGCAACTTGTACCAGGGCCTCACCACCCTCACAGCCAAGAATTCCTTCCCAATAATCCCATCTAATACTGGCCTCTCTCAGTAGGAAACCATTCCCCCTTGTCCTGTCCCTCCAGGCCCTTGTCCCAGGTCCCTCTCCAGCTCTCCTGGAGCCCCTTTAGGCATTGGAAGGGGCTCTAAAGTCTCCCTAGAGCCTTCTCTTCTCCAGATGAACACCTCCAGCTCCCTACAACACAATATTCCCCTCTGATACCTACAGGATGTGTAAGATCAGAAGACACAGATATTCATAGAAATATGACCTAAATAGAGAGTGTACCTCCAGAAAAGTGCTGTCCTGGGCATGTGCTACTCTCTTCAACCATTTCCAAATTATACTTTAGGAAGTTCTTGCTCCCAAGACTGTCTTGCAATATTTATCTCCTTGGAGCAGGGAGGTCATCATTGAATCACAGAATCACAAGGTGGTTTGGGTTGGAAGGGAACTTCAAGATCATCTAGTTTCAACCTCTCTGACACAGGCAGGAACACCTTCCACTATCCCAGGTTGCTCCAAACCCTGTCCAACCTGGCCTTGGACACTTCCAGGGACGGGGCAGCCACAGCTTCTCTGTGCCAGGGCCTCACTACCCCCATGGGGAAGAATTTCTTCCTAATATCCAGTCGAGGTGCCTGGTGTGTGGTGAGCCTCTATAAATGACAGCAGCAATCTTTGATTGGTGAGTGCTGGGAGCTTGAAAAGAGAGATTGATAAAAAAAGAGATTGCAAGGCTGAGCCTGAGATTTGGGCTGGGCATTTATCAGAGAGTTGGATTCATGCAGTCCCTGCTAGCAATGGTTAGCACCTATTAGAGCTTTGATGTGCCTGTGGGTGAGGGCAGAGCAATTTTCCACTCCATTCAGATTCACATCACCATCTCAGCTTACATGTGGTTTCGAACAGGATACTCACACGAACTTTCCAATGCCGCATTTCTAACCTGTGTCAACACCCCTCCAGCGTGAGTGCTGTTTGCTGCAGTGGAAAATGGAAGAATTGATGTAATTTCCTGTCCTGATGTTAATGAGATAGTACCTGGTGATGGGCCTGCTCCAGCCCGGAGTGTTTTCAAGCCCTTGAGACTGACCACAGGACCAAGTCTCTCAGCCCAGAGATTTCTAATTTTAGCTCTGACCGATGTCACCGGATCAAATATTGCGCCTGAGAGGGTTTGGTGCCTGTTGGGCTGTGATGTCAGCGCAGCACCACAGATAAACACGTTGCACAATAGCTCAGAACACTGCCCTTTCCTCCTCCTCCTGGAGATACCCTGTGAATGTTTGAATCCATGCCCTGGGGAGGTGGTGCTGCGGTGGGAGGGGGAAGGAGGAAAGCTGTCCTTCCAGCTGATGCCCATTCCTCAGGGATGGGCAAAATCCTTCCTACCCCCGTGCTGGGGGTGACTTCTGTGGGTCATTATATCGTTGGGGTGGGTGGGTTTGGTTTGTGTTCAATTATCCCAATCTTGGTGTGTGGTGAAGTTTGCCCAGAGAGACGATGGGTGTCCCTGGATCCCTGGAAGTGTTCAAGGCCAGGTTGGACAGGGCTTGGAGCAACCTGAGACAGCGGGAGGTGTCCCTGCCCATGGCAGGGGATTGGAATGAGATGAGCTTTCAGGTCCCTTCCAACCCAAACCATTCTGTCATTGTACAGCACTGCTCTGGGTCAGCCCCATGCAGACTGTTCTGGCCGCTGCACTTCCTTCTGGCACAGAAAAGCATCAAGCCAATTTCAAGGGAATGCTCCCACTAAACCCAAGGGCTCTGGAATATGAATTTAGGTCATTTTCCTTATCATCAGGAACTTAAAACACACCTCAGGCTGCAGCTTTCAAGAGAGGGAATGAAAGAATGAAAAAGGGAGGGAGGGGAGTGAGGAGGTGAAGAGAGAAGGAGGGGAGAAATTAAGAGAAATTAAGAAATTAATTTCTTAATTAATTTAAGGGAGGGTGTAGTTGGACCCATAACCTCCCACAATCAACAATGATAAAGGTACAGATATGGAAGATTTATCAGTAGTGAAGAAGGAAGGAACACAAATGTGTTCCTCTCCACCCCTTTGAATGGTGCAAAGCAAAAATGACAGAAGGTGGCACTGCTTAAAAATATTTAAATATTTTCACCCTGGTTAAAGCAAGAAGGAAAACCTTTCACCGTCATAAAATATTTGCTCAAATTTTAAGATCCTCCAGTTTTTAATTCATTAGAAAAATAACTCTGTATAATAGCTGGAACCATTGATTCCTCAGGCTCACTCAGACCCACAGAGTTTCATGATTTTATGGATAAATCCCAGTCCTTTATTCAGTTGTATTCAGCCTGATGCTTCATGTTCTTTTCCCAGTATTTCCTAACTAGCCTAACTTTGCTCTGGGTGAGCCAAACTGTCAGCATCTGGCTAGGATCAAAGTGGAGAGTGACTTTGCCATTCTCATCCTTCATATGGTTTCCCTAACTTTTGTGTTTAGAGTCATTTCTGGACTAAAATGTTCCTGTGAAGCTGCAGCTATTAAGATTTACAGCCTGGGGATGCTTAGAGAGAAACAACGCTGCAAAGGTAAAGGTTTGTTATTATAAGGAACAATCTCCCCAGATTTGAGGGTCAGAACATCCTTTATGCTTCATCATCAGAAGGCAAAAACTGCTGAAAGCCGGTGTGTGTTTGCACTAAAAACCTGTTTGGTTGAGCTTCTTCTCCTTTTTGTTAAAAGAAAAACAAACTTGTTCCCTGCTCAGCAAGCCAGGAAAGCAAAACAAACAAAACCAGACGAAAACAAACCCAACACCACTTAAAAACGCCGAACTCTAGATCTCTAGCGCTGCACTAAGCTTCCCGGGGCTGTCCTAAGGACAGCTGAGCTTTGCTGAGCTCACACGCACATCGACACGAGAGGGCTGGAGAGAAATCCTAAGAGGACCCGCCAGGAGGAGCTGTTTTCCTCCCTGAAATCCACACTCTGGCAAGACTTCAGACTCGGAAGAATTTCACTGAGGCCATAACAAACCTTGAGCCCGTTTCCCAGCGGCTGCTCACTAACCTGGGCAGCGATGTCAATGAGTTTGGGCAGACTCAGCTGGCTTCCTTCCTCCGTCTTCAAGTAATCCAGCAAGCACCCTGCAACAGAGGAGACGCTGCTGAAACTCTTCTAGAAATCTAATAAACCATGAATAATAAATCTAATTAATTAATCTATACATTTGTTTTCCCTGGTGCTTCTCAGAATATGGGCAACACATCTGCCTGCATCCTACAGAAAATCTGAGGAACCAGAATGGGTGTCTGCTGGAGCATCTGACCATCAGAAAAGTCCCCAGACTCAGCTCCATTTCCTCTCTGTTTTGAACAGACCTGTTGCAAACTGCTGGGCATTCATCACTCAAATCTTTAAAGGCAAGAGGGGCAAAAGAAAGGACAATTTCACCATGAGGGGAGTACAAATCTGACACAAACTTGCAGTAGGAACAGTGGAGATGAGAACTTCAAATGTTTTCAGATGGAGCATCACCATCACGTGAAGCAGCTTTTTTTCATCGCCCCAAAAGTCCCTTTGTGTAGTAGAAACAAACTTTTGGGTTTCTTAGTCCTTCCGCTTACAGATTTGGGTACAAAACCCTCCTCCAAAGACCTCAGTGAAGGTTTTTACCATTGGCCATGTACTCTGTCACGATGTAGATGGGCTGCTTGGTGACCACTGCATATAACCGGACCAGCTTGTTGTGCTGGAGCTTCTTCATCAAGTTTGCCTCTGCCAAGAAGGCATCAGGATCCATGCTGCCCTCCTTCATGGTCTTCACAGCCACCTTGATGTTGTTCTTGTAATAGCCTGCAGAGAGATAACGATGCTTTGAGGAATTTTGGGCTCTCTGTGGGCTCTATCAGGCTGGGCAGTAAGGAGAAGAACTCATGGATGAGGGAGCAGAAAACCACAGCAACAGCTTGGATCTCTCATAAAGAAACACGTGGTAAGTCTCAGTGCCAGCAGCTACGATAGGAGAAGGGAGACACAACTGTCAATCCATGTGGCTGTATCAGGGATCATCCCTGCCCATGGAATGAGCCCATCCTCCCACAAAGTCCTCCCAGCCCTGAATGACTCTTTCTGGGTGAAACCCCTCGGGCTTCCCACCAGCTGGGTTCTCAAGTGATCCAAATGCCATGAAAAAAGCCAGGACTCTGCAGTCAGGACATGAACTCAGCCTGGTCCTGTCCGCAATCTCAATTGCCAAGGCAACCAGTAACCACAGAGAGGACAGCAAAGGAAGCTGAGCTCACTCCACTTCCTCTCCCACTGATTAGCAGTGGGCAGGAAGGCATCAGGGATAAAGATCTGGGTTAAAAAGTGGAACAGGGAAGCAGAAAAAGTGAGGAAATGACACTCAGGTACGCTGCTGTGTGTAACCTACAAACATGCCCAGGGTTCATAGGAAGAATAAGAGCATTTTCCAGGAGAGGAGTATGCAGTTACTTCCACACCCATCACATGCCTCCAGCCTGTGAAACCCTTTCTCAGCCACTGATCCGTTCAAACACAAGCTGTCCAGTCCTTCCCAGGAATATGGTATTCCTGCTGTGTGTCCCCCATAAATAAGTGTCCATACTTAAGGATTGCCACTCCGGGAATAGTCTTAGGGAAAGAGGGCTTTCCATCTCCTCTCTTAATATATCTCTTCCCTGGAATTGGAGGAATTATACTCACCCATCCACACTTCCCCAAACTGCCCACTGCCAAGCTTCTTCACAAGCTTCAGAGACTCCCGTGGGATCTCCCACTCATCCTGTGCCCAGGGTCTCTGGGGAACCAGGGCTATGCAGGGAGCTGTGAGGCGCTGGCACAGGCCATCCCCTCTCTCTGTATGAGGATGAAGCACAGGACAGTTCAATGGGATGGCAGAGCTAAACTCCTCCTCCTCCATTTACAAATGCCAGGAATAATCAGCCCATGGGAAAACCTCCACAACCACACAGGGCAGTGGTGGAATCATCATCCCTGAGAGATTTAAAAGATGTGTAGTTGTGGTACCTGGGGACATGGGTTAGACTAACGGTTGGACTAGATCTTAGAGAGTTTTTCCAACCTTAATAATTCTATGATTCCAGGAAATGATTCAGCCACAGGGATCAAGGCACCCAAAATGGACCCAGTGAAAGGAAAAAGCTCAAAGGTAGCCACAGAGGAGCAAATTATCCTGCCCAGTTAGGCCAAACCCTGCTTCCCAAGCATCCCTCCTGCGTGTCCCTACAGCATTCATCTTTTTCCTTTCCCTGTGGGAGACAGTCCCTGATTTTAGGGCTGCGGGCAGGGCTCACCCTTGCAATTTCTCAGAACAAAAACCAGGACATGAGTGTCCAAGCTCTGCTTGTAGGAGCACACCTGGCCCATGACAGTGGGTGGAGCAGAAGTGATGTCTCACAAGCCTCTCCTTCCTCTGTCCCCAGTTTCTTCTAGGGCACAGATCCATTAGGGAAGGCAAACAACTTACGGCAGTAGTGCTGGATGAGCTCTGGCAGGCTGGAGAACGTCATCCTGGGGGAGATGTAATATCCGCCCCCAGCATCCAAGGAGCGGATCCGGTAGTGTTTGATGGTGTCCCCCTGGGCAGAGTTGCTGTCTCTCACGGACAGGGAATAGGCACCTGGAGAATGAGCAGAAGGAATTGTGAGGACAATCAGCAGCTTCGTCAGGGACCAGCTCCCTCCTCTTTCCTCAGCTGCAGACACCCTTCCCAGCACTTGCTGATGCCTTGTCAGGGCTGCAAAGACTTCCTTCTCTCCACGGCAAGTGGAGAGGATAAAGTTTCATCACAGCTTAACTGGTCCTGTCACAGCTTTGTTTAGTAAGACCATGCCTATGCCGTGGCCAGCAACCCCATGGAAGCACTGTTGGAATCAATAAAACACCTCCAGGCAGAGCAATCAGATGCTCCTTAGCTCATGACGGTCTTTCCACAGTTCTGTATCTCCCATCTGAGCTCTGTCAACCCCAGCACCTCACAGAGTCATGAAATCACAGAATGGGTTGGGTTGGAAGGGACCTTAAAGATCATCTCATTCCAATGCCTCTGCCATGAGCCGGGAAACCTTCCACTAGCCCAGGTTGCTCCAAGTCCTGTCCAACCTGGACTTGGACACTTCCAGGGATGGGGCAGCCACAGCTTCTCTGGGCAATCTGTGCCAGGGCCTCACCACCCTCCCAGACAAAAATTCTTTCCCAATATCCCATTTAACCTTGCCCTCTTTCAGTTTAAAGTCATTTAAAGCCATTTTCAGCTGGATGAAACAGGTAACTGCAGTCTCACCGGTCTGTAGAAACACAGGAGTGACAAGGGGCTGAACCACCCCACCAGCACAACCAGAATTTTGGTGGGAGAAGTAAGGCCAAGAAATATGTGTCCCTTCTCCGCATTATCCAAGGTCCCTGTGTCGCTGTTATCCCTTGTAAACCTTGTGCCAAGGGCAGCGGTTCAGCTGGGAGGTGCAGAAGGGAGGTTCAGGAGAATTACCTTGTTCGGCCAAGAACTTGTGACTGTGGCTAAACCACCCCCAGAGATTCCCGTCCGGAATCATGTGCCTTTTGACCTCAAGGGGGCTGCTCAAGAGCCCACCCCTCCAACCCGCCGTTCTCTCCATGAGAATCTGAACCGTGGGGTTGGTTTTCAGTGCGCAAAAGCATCACTAGATGCTGCTACTGAGCAGCGCTTCCAGCCCGGGTCCATGTGATTCGATACAGTCTGAGCAGCGGGTTTTTCCCCTTGTCTGGATCAGATTTCCGGAGTAAATTGTTGCGGGTTGCAAGTTGTTACAAGTCTAATACGTCACCCCGGGTTGACAGACTGCCTGTTTTAATGTCTGCAAAGGCAAGGCTACATATATATATTTAATAGTAAGGATCTGTCATGCAGGATCCTAAGCAGAAGCAGGGCTGTCCGCAGTGACTCTGAAACCCTAATCCTGCATGAGAGGGAAAAGTTTACTGACATAAAACCCTCGCTGGCTGCTGTTTCCCCATCCCAGCACCAGCAGTTCCCTGCACTGCGCCTGGAAACCGTTTGCATTTATAAAAAGCAGCAAAAGAAAACCTCCTCTGTGGATATTTGCTCTGTTGCAGTGGTTATAAAGCTTTAGAAGCAGAGTTTGGGAGAGCCTAAAATTCTTCCAAGTGCCAGGAATCGTTTTGAGGGGACTCCCTTCCTGCAGAGACCTGACTATAAGATCTGGTGGCATAAAGCTCCAGGAAAAACCTGCTGGTTTAAATGCAGAGCAAGGGAAGCACTAATTGGAAGGTCATTCTTCTGAATATTTTCTTCACCATGAGGAAAGATTCAGAAGAGCAGAAGATTTTTCTTCACCAGGCAGAAGACAGACCGAGAAGCCCTTTAGGTTCTATCAGTCCTGCGGCTGAACAGCTGAGAAACAGCCCTGAAAGGTTGTCAGTGGGGCAATAAAACCTCCAGGGAAGGGCAAAGGAATGGCTCATTTTTGGAGGACATGTCTTAGTCACCAAACTTCACTGCACAGCTCAGAATGTTTTCCCAAGGAGTGATGTTTGGTCCCTGGTGGGTTCAGGGAAGTGTTGCTGGGAATTGTGTCTGCAATGCAGAGCAGAACAAGTCCTGTTGGAGACCCACTTAATTCACACTCCTTAATACTTGGCCCCAGACCTCCTTTGGCTCCTCTGTGGTATCCGTGTGACCCTAAGTTCCAAAATAATAAATAATAAACATAATTGATAATAAACATTAAGGACAAAGGTTGGACTTGATGATCTTTGAGGTCTTTCCCAACCTAAATGATTCTGTGATTCTATGAAGAATAAAACAGTGACAACACCTATATATCATTACTACTACCACTACCACTATTAAGATTATTATCATTGTTATTATTATTATTTCTACGAATATTATTACTATTATTAACTTCTATTCCTGCTGTTGAGGATGATGGTGTTGTTTTAATTTCAAAGACTGTGAAATACTGAGCAGGCCAGGCTGCAGCCCTTGAGAGCTGGGCTCATATGGCACAAGTCCAAGAGGGTGCTTTGCATGCCTGGGACATGGCTTAGGGTTTGTGTGGGATTTTTACAGCACAAGGACTGCTCAGGGAAGGAGCCAAACGTGGTGTAAGCGCAGCTGCACTGAGGACAGACAATCCTGCAGAAGAAAGTCCAGGAATTAATGACTAACATATCTGCCAGTGGGTGCCTGGGGGCCAGGAGTCGGCAGAGAAGAGGAGACCTGATCTTTTTACTACTGTGGTTGCACCCAAAATGCTTTCTGTCCTGCAGGACCTCCTTTCCAGACCCCATCGACCCTTTAAACTCTCCTGCATCTTTCAAACAGTGACAGGGTCATTCTCTCAGCTTCCTGCTACCAGTGTTCATCCTTACCCCGTCATTACAGCCAATGCTGTATTTCACTCCAAGTCACAATTTAGTCTGCTGGAGTGAGCGTGGCAGAGCTTCCCTGTCACTCTCCATGACTGGTTACTGTTCCCTTGGGAGATGCTGAGCAAAGTGAAGCACTAAGGCTGGAAAGCTTTATTTCACTCCTCACAGAATCACAAAATGGTTTGGGTTGGAAGGGACCTTAAAGCTCAGCTCATTCCACCCGCTGCCATGGGCAGGGACACCTTCCACCAGACCAGGTTGCTCAGAGCTCCATGAGCACAACTGTACCTTGCCTTGGGAAGCTCTGGGTGTCAGACCCTCCTTTTCCAAGTCTGGAATGCCCAAACCATCCTGCAAGGGTGCTCAGGTCCTTTCTGTGCACAGCTTTGTACGGAAAGGAGCAGCTGAAAACGTAAAGGGTGAGTTTCAACTTCACATCACACTGAGGGGTTGATTCAATCACCCAAACATGGGTGTTTGGTACCACTTCAGATGCTCTGGTACGTTGAGGGTGGTAAGGCCCTGGCACAGGTTGCCCAGAGAAGTTGTGGCTGCCCCATCCCTGGAAGAGTTCTAGGCCAGGTTGGACAGGGCTTGGAGCAACCTGGGATAATGGAAGATGACCATGCTTGCTGCCGGAGGGTTGGACTAGATGACCTTTAAAGATCCCTTCCATTCTATGATTCTGTGATTTTATGATCTCCACAGGTTTGGCAGATAAGGTGCAAAACCCCACCTCCTTGTGGAGCACCTGGAGGTGGCTCTAAGATGCTCAGGATTTGACAACCAAATCAAGTTCCACTGGCTACAGTGGGAGCTCAGGCTGTCATATCTGCATTTTGATGCTGCCTCAGACTGAGTCCCACAACATGTGGCATCTCCTCCTCCTATGGCTCTCATCAGCCTCTTAACTCCTTTGCCATGGGAATCCAGGAGCTCAACTGGATGCAGTGGCTGAGCTCGGCAAGGTCCCTCCTGCCGGGACACAGACACAACATCCCTGCTGGGAGCCAGGAGCTCGTGACTCGGCACAGCTGTGGGAATGTGCTCCTGCAGGCTTTGGAATGGTTATTGCTTCAGGGGGACAATGGTTTATTTGCAGCAGCTTCAGCAAGGCTGGTGCTCCACCGATGGTTTCACAATTCCCAGATGCTGGAAGTCACTTGGTCTGTTCAGTTGGAGAAGAGACTGAGGGGAGACCTCACTGCAGTTACAACTTCCTCATGAGGGGAAGAGGAGGGGCAGGCACTGATCTGTGGGGGACCAGTGACAGGACCCAAGGGAATGGCCTGAAGTTGGGTCAGGACAGGTTTAGGCTGGATAACAGGAAAAGATTCTTCCCCCAGGGGGTGGTTGAGCACTGACCAGGCTCCCCAGGGCAGTGGGCACAGCACCAAGGCTGCCAGAGCCGAAAAAGTGTTTGGATGATACTCTCAGGCACAGGGTGTGACTCTTGGGGATGGTCCTGTGCAGGGCTAAAAGCTGGACTTGATGTTCCTGGTGGATCCCTTCCAACTCAGCATATTCTATGGTTCTGTGACAGCTGGTGTGCTTCCCACACTGCCTCCATCTTCCCCTCTTCCCAGGATGCTGAATGGGCCTTTCAGGGACTCTACAAAACGTTGACTGAAAGTGAAGCCCCCGGGTTTAGAGTTTCTGTGTCTGAAACCACGAGCAAAATGAGACTCTGCTCAGGATGGGCTGGGAATAGGTGCTGATCCTAGGCAGGGTGCAAAATCCATCCCAATGTGGCTGAGACAGCCCAGTATGAGACAACCACCTTCCAGTTTAAGCAGCTCAGCCCAGTGCTCGACGCTGAAGGTCAGATTTTGCTGGTGATGTGAAAAGTGAATGAAAATACACGTCATGGGGAAGGAAAACAGAAGAAACCTGTGAGGCTCAAAGGGCAGAGTTAATTCCATGGCATTGCTCTGGACACCTCTTGGTGGGTCACAGGATATTTTACATAGGGAACTCGGCTTCATGGCACATTTGGAGATGCAGGGCTTTCCCTTTTCCCTTCTCTTCAGAGAGGAGGAAGAAGTGGTTAAGAAGGATTAAACGGTGTCACCGTGGCCATTCAGGCAGCCTAAAGCTCAGGGTGCTCAGGTAGAAGCTGAGAGCACAGGATGATTCAGAGGATGAGGTGTTTGAAGGAATAATAGCCATATTTTACTGATATTTTACATATTTCTGATTTTAAATATCAGAAAGGGCACAGGTGAGAGTCACATTTCAGGGCAGAAGCTGATCTCTGAGCATTTGGGACTAACATGGGGCTTCCATGGAGTGGAACCCACCACATCTGCTAACGTAGAATATCACACATCTTCTAGACAGCAGAGACAGGGCATTTAGGATCTGGTTATTTCTCCTTGAATCTCAGGACTTCACCACCTCTGTTTGAGCCCTGTACGAGTGAGACCCACCCACATCCCGGAGAATTGCAGGGGATTATTCCATCCTGTGTTTGCAGCTCATGGCAAGCAGAAATCTGGGCCTGTTGTCCTGAGCAAGGGTAGGGAAAGGTCTAATCCCATCCATATGTGGCATCTAGAGATGCCACAAAGACCGGGATCACGTGTGGACAGAGCATCTCACTTCTTCCCAGACCTCCAGATGCAACACACGAGTGTTTGTTGGGCTTGTGAAGGGCACATGTGTTGCTCCTTACCCTTCCTGGGTGAAATGCCAACTCCCCAAATATCCCAGCAAGCAAAGGGAGAGTGGGAAGGGGATAAACAGGAGACCAGCATGTGGTGACTAGTCCAAGCCTGAGCATTGCAAAGGTACCACAAAGGGAGCAGGGAAACCAAGATGCAGCAGAACAAGTGACTTGCAAATGAAATGCTTAAAAAAAAGTCTCTTCAATGTTTCCTGACCTGAGTCTTCCTCAAAAATTCTGAAAGCCCCAAATCCTCATGGAAAGCAGCCCTCCTGCTTTGCATCAGCTCAGCAGGGATGTGTGGAGGTGGGACCAGGCAGGGGGGCAGAGGGGGACATTCCAAGGAGGATGCCACAGGGCTGACACTGCCTGATGGCTCAGGGAGGCAGATACATGAAGATGAGACTCCAGCTGTCACATCCAGACTCCGGCACTATTTAATTTGCTGGTATTGATGCATCCACGGTGGAAGGAACAGATCCTGCCTTGGAGAACTCCCATGTGAATGGGGAAAAATAGAGACAAAAGGAGGAAGGAGAAGCTACAGTAGGCAAGAACCAGTTGTAAGATGGATGATCCTGTTTGTTCGCGCTCTTGCTGTTTGGTCTTTTAGAAGTGTTTGGGAAGCAAATCAAGGAAAAGAAGGACACATATTACTTTGGATAGGTGCTCCAACTCTACTGATTGAGTCATGGTTGGACCCAATGGTCTTAGAAGATTTTCCAACCCAAACAATTTTACTATTCTAAATAATAAGGGGAGGCACAAACCACCTTTTTCTACATGTCAAGGAAAGACTCCTGTATCCATTTCACAGCAAAGAAACCAAATTGCAGCCAGGCTGAAATCCTTTCTTGAACTACTGTATGGATCTGGTTCAAAGCAGAACCATGGGACCACCACGGGCATCATTTCCTCCAAGCTATAAACACACATGCTGGCCCAGGGGAAGCAAGGAGAAAAAAAAATAGGAAAGAAACAATATGAAATTCCCATGGGACAAGCCAAACTAACTCCCAGGCTCTACAAATTAACAGCACAGAATATGGAAATTGCAATTACATGATTAAATATTATGGTTAGTAACTATATCCACTGCCCAAGAGAGGTGACCACAATGCTCTGCCCTTCCCATCCTCATTGGATCATGTCTTCAGAAGTCAGACATGTTCATGTGGAAGGAAAGTGGATTAATTCACCTTCCCTTCTCCAGTCAGTCTCCTTCCAAAAGTTCTGATTTGTAGGTATTCCCCCTGTTACACGTTATCAGGAAAAACATGTTTTCCCTGGGAAAATGTTCCACCAGAAGACTTTTTCCAAAATTCTTCGAGTTGCTGTTGCAAACGGGAGAAACACTTCTTCAAGAGTGCACAGAAGTATCTCCTTTTGGCAAAAAAAAGAGTAACATTTCTCTGGGAAGGGAAGGAAAAGAAAAGCCCTACACATTGTTTTGGAAAATCTTTCCTGCTTATTTGTGTTCCTGCACCTATTCCATGAACTGCGGTGGCAAAAGCCGCTCTTCCCGCAGCCAAAACTACACACGTGAGTATCCTGAGCAAACCTTTGCCAGAGCCAAGAAACTCTGGCACAGCCGGACTTCGCAGCTCGGGTGTGGCAGGTTTTCCAAGCCCTGGCAATAACAGGAGTTACCTTTGCTCTCTGGGTCTCACCTTGGCTGGTTTCGCTCTCTCGGACAAGGAAAGAACCAACTTTGTTACCAGAAGACAACAGCAGCCTTTCAGCATCTTTTCTGCTCAGAGTTCTAAAATACCACCTGGGAGAGAGAAAAGGCAAAATCGTCATTGAAAAGGAAAAGCTCGGGGGGAAAAAAACCAAACAAACAAAAAAAAAAGGAATTATTTGCAGTTAATTCTTTTTTGGTTTGGTTTTGGTGGGTTTTTGTTTGTATGTTTGGTTTGGTTTGGGGGGGGGTTGGTTGTTTGGGTTTGTTTGGTTTGGTTTGGTTTTTTTGCCATTACATTGTGAAACCGAGGGTTATTTTTATGAGCAAATAATTTGTTATCTGCTGTAAAGTGGCAACAATGGCCTGGTTTTGGTAGATTAACACCAGAGTTTGGTCACTCTGGGCTTGTTTCACAGCCTGGCAATTGGGTCCCTCCAAGGGGAGGTTGCAGGCAGGACTGATCACTTATAGCTGAATGCCGTGAAAGAGGATAAGTCATGGAAGAAGAATTCTGCTGCTTGTGTTACAGACATAATAAACCCTTTTGACTCAAGTCTTTCTTTCCATCTTCCTTGCAGGGAGGCTGCATCTGGGCTAATGAAACCAACAGCACCAGACTGTGGGGCTGGGCACTGGCACCCAGTTGTTGGTGTGGTCCCTGGCACATCCAAGACCTGGATCAATGTACCCTACCCAGAGAGACTCCCAGTTTACATATGGATACCCTCTTGAAGGCTGAGGAGGTTTAACACTGTGTGTGGGTGGATTGGCCCAGTGGGACCTGAACATGATCCCCGGCACTGCTGATTTACCAGTGCAAACATGTCCGTTATGTTCTCTCCCCTAAATCCTTGTTTTCCACCGTGGGTGCAATTCACAGGACAAGAGTCTTTGCCCACTTTCCCCATAACAACATCATCCCTTCTCCTCATCCTTTCTCCACACCCATATAGTGCTTAAAACTTCTCCTGGACTTTAGGGCAGTGTTGTTTGGGATGATGTAAGACCTCTTGCCACCCAGCCCAGCAACGACATCTTCCTGACAGCAATTAAAGCCCTTTCCATAGCTTGTTGAAAGGCAGGGCACTGCATCAGGGTTCATAAGCTTTCACACTTACTTTTCCTCTTCCAAACTGTCCACTTGTGCAACGAAGTTGCTGGGGATGTAGCCTTTCCTGCCAGTGCTGAGGGACTTTGCCAGCCACCAGTCCCCATCACTGCAAAGCGAGCGGAGGAAAAGAGTGTGAGTGCCTGGAGGAAGCTTAAGGACAAGGCTTGAGGCTCTGAGGACATGGACCGTAGGGTTTAGAGCACTGCAGACAGACTAGGGTTCCTTAATCCACTCTACAATTCCCTCTGGATTCCCTAGGATCACCACGAGGCTGAAGGCTGTTTGGTCTCACAGGGACTTCGAGAGGTGACAGACTCTTCCTACGGAATGACCACAGGCCCAAACTTTTGCTTCACTCCTCAAGTGAGAGGAGGGAAATCTGGGCCACTGTGGGTTTACTTTTCTTCTCTTCTCGCACAGGGGCATTGGGGCCCTTTTTGCTCCTTCCTTCATGTGCCTTCACTTTGTTCTCCCACTGCTGGCTCAGCTAACAGCTGTGACCAAAGGCTATCCCCACATCATCCTCTCCATCTCCCTGGCCTTGGATGCCAACCCCTGGTGTCTGGGTGAGAAATGTCACCTCTGGAGGCCACCAGGGATGGAGCAACCCTACAAGATCTGCGGGACCCAAGCCCTGTTATGGTGTGGGCCTCTTCTGTGGGAGTTTGAGAAGAAGTTGAAATGAAACCACACATCTCTCTGGCTCGATTCTGTCCTTTCCTCTGACTACACCCAACCCACATCCTTTGCAAAAGCACCATCAGCACAAAATATGAAACAGGACAGGATCTATTTTTTTTTTTGTTGTTGTTATTTATGCTGCTTCTGCACCCCCGGCATGGAAAGTCCCAGTACCATCCAGACAGGGACATTATGCAACCCCAGAGTATCTGTGACCCGTGGAAGCGTCACCTTGCAGAGAGACACCACCTTGCACATTCACACTCCGGAGCAAAGCTCAGCTCTGATGAGCTGCAAATTGGTGTCTGACCCCAAAGTTCCCCCTCTCCCAGCTTCCCCATGCTCATCTTTGAGCTTCCTTCTGGCAGAAGGTCACTTACTTGGAGAGGACTTGCAGTTTCTCCCCCTTGACCAGGTCCAGGTCACGGTCACTCGAGGCAGGAAAATCGTACAGTGCAACCACAATCAAGTTATCTGAAAGAGGGATTAACACCACTGGACCCAGCCTGTTCCCTGCTGGGGGGGGGGGTGATACTCTGCTGGGTATATGGTGGGGCATTTCACCCCCCCGAACGTGGGGATCTGTCACCCCCGCTGTCCCCCAAATCCAACCTTTGCACCAACCCAGCTTTCCTGCTCACCACAACCTCTGCTCAGGGATTACCAGTGATCCATCAAAGAGTTCCCTGTGGATGTGTTTTTAAAGCACTCCAGACTCCCCCATTCACAAAACACAGCGTGCCAACAAGAAAAAAGGGTTTGTGTGGAAAAAGAAGGGTCATAAATAACCTGTTGGTGTTTGGCCTGTGTTTCACACGGCAGTAAATGCAAACTGCTGGAGCAACAGTTCCCAGCATGGCTCTGGAATTTGACTCAAAACAATGAGGCTTTCTTGATTGAAAAAGGTATAAAGTAATTTCTGTTTCTGTCATTTGCGCCCATTTCTAGGATTTAACTCTCCCTCCAGATGCTCTGGGCTCTACCAGTATCTTGCCATCCCTCTTGCACATTATTCCTTGCAGATCATAGAATGAATCAGAGAATCACAGACTGGTTTGGGTTGGAAGGGACCTTAAAGATTATCTTGTTTCAATCACCCTGCCATGGGCAGGGACACCTTCCACTACCCCAGATTGCTCCAAGCCCTGTCCAACCTGGCCTTGGACACTTCCAGGGATGAGCCAGCCACAGCTTCTCTGGGCAACCTGTGCCAGGGCCTCTCCACCCTCACAGGGAAGAATTTCTTCCTAATACCTAGTATCTAGCCCAAACATGCCTTGTTTCAGTTTAAAACTCTTGCTCCTTCTCCTGTCACATTTCCTTCCATTTTATAAGCCCCCTTCAGGCATTGGGAGGGGCTCTAAAGTCTCCCCGGAACCTTCTCTTCTCCAGGATGAACCACCCACCTCTCTCAGCCTGTCTCCAGAGCAGAGGTGCTCCAGATGTGCCACTACAGTCAGGTCACTCTGGTGCTCTCAGCCCAGCACCTCTGTAGCACCTGCCTGCTCCACCCAGCTAAAATTCCCGCGGGGGTGGTGGATGCTCCAGGATCCCCTTCCCTCTGCCTGGCCTCGAGGCACTTGAGATGCTCCAGACCACAAAACTCGTGCTCTGTGTCCCCAGTTTTGCTTAAAACCCATCTGGACTGAGACCTAAATTTTGGCATCTCGTGCATGTGCCAGGATGTTCTGAGCCACCCCGGGGCAGAGCTCTGTGGGGTGGGGCTGAGGGGCTCCGTTTCCATGCCCAGGTTGTGCAACTGTTGACGTTGCTGCACTCGCAGCTACTGAAGCAGAAATGAGCAGCTATTTTGGGGAAGAGCAAAGTTTATAAAGACGAGCACCACACACAGAGGAACACAAATGTCAAACCTAAACACCTTGGTGAGAAAGGAAGGGAAAGAAGAAGAAGGAGAAAGAGAAAGGGAAGGGGAAGGAGAAGGAGGAAGAGGAGAAGTAGAAGAAGGAGAAGGAGACAGAGGAGAAGAAAGAGAAGGAGGAGAAGGAGAGGAAGGAGAAGGAGGAGAAAAGAATAACGAGAAGAAGGAAAAGGAGAAGAAAAAGAAGAAAAGGAGAAGAAAAAGAAGAAAAGAAGAAAAAAAAGAACAAGATGGAGAAAAGAAGGAGAAGAAGGAGAAAAGGTAAAATAGAATAAAAATACAAGGAAAAAGAAAAACATAAAAGAAAATAAAGAAAGATAAAGAAGAAAGATGAAGAAAGATAAAGAAGAAAGATAAAGAAGAAAGAAAAGGAAAAAGATAAAGGAAAAGAGAAGAGAAGAGGAGAGAAGAGGAGAGAAGAGAAGAGAAGAGAAGAGAAGAGAAGAGAAGAGAAGAGAAGAGAAGAGAAGAGAAGAGAAGAGAAGAGAAGAGAAAAAGAAATGGAGAAAAAGAAAAAGAAAAAAATGGAGATTGTTTGCTGCAGGAAGGCTTCAGCTTGTACTCAGCCTAATTAATGCACCCAGAGCCATGGCCAGCCTATTATTAGCATTTTTCAAAACAGCCTGTCAAGCCACAGTCTCTGTGTGACCTTTTCAAATAATGCCACCAGCAAGAGAGCCAGACTGGCCCTTTGTCATCACAAGATAACGTGTCTCTGGGGCAACTTGGGGTTTGTGCCTGTGCAAGGTTGGCTGCTGCTCTGCTGGAGATTTGTTAGGGAGGAGAAAGGGTCAGTGTGGGGGGAAATGCAGCTTTGTAAACCAAAGCCCTGAACTCTTCCCTTCGGGCTTTCCAGAAGGAACTCGGAGATCCATGAGGGGTTTCAGCAGAGCCTCATTCACTCCTCGTATGGGAAAAGGATGATCAATCATGAGGGAGAATGCTTTGAAGTCTTAAAATAACTCACACAGTTGGGGGCTTCCCCTTGAGGGATCTTGAATTAGCAATGCACCCAAACTCCTGCTGCCTCCTTGAGAAAGTTGTTATCACACAACTTTCCTGACATGAAAGGTTTTGGGGCATGTGCCTACTGTGAGGCGTCCCCAGCAGGCCTGGTGATCCACACACACCATCCTGATCCTCTTGAAAGGAAAATAACGCAGTGGGTCACACTTGGGCTTTGAAAAATAGAAGCAAATGTGTAAATATCTTCACGCACAGAGTGGCTCTGCCTTCCAGAAAGTGAAAACGTGGCTGCGATCTTGAAGCAAGTGACACAAGTACAAATAAATGAAATTTAAAAAAATAAAAAATTAAAAAAAAAGAGAAAAAGAGAGAGAGAGGGGAAAGAAAAAAGCAAATACAGCGAGGACAAAAAAGTTTAATATGCTGAAAAAATACTGTAATCGCCTCATGTCTCCTTCTCAAAATAGGATTCGAGAAACACCGAAAGTGAGCCAGAAGAAAAGGCCTCTCTGCCTGAGCCAGCGAGACTTGACATCTCACAATGTAAGCGACTCTTCCTGTCTCTGAGTCGTCACCCCACTGAGAAATAGGGTTGATAACACTTCCTTGGCCTATTTGATCAAGTCAGGTCCTGAGTGACTCCACGGCGGAGAAGCCGTCGGGGCTGCGAGGAGCGACTGCTTTGCAGATAATGCTCTCAGCCCCCAGAGTTTGATTGGGAGCCAACTCCATCCTGCCTCAGAGCTGCTGTCAGGAGAGTTTGATACCAGCTCAGTTTGCGCAGGCTGAGGNCCAGGGTCTCAGAGGATCATCCATTGGTTTAGAGCTGTTCTAGGATGGTCGCGGCATAAGTGACAAGTCACAGCACATGTGTGGGCCAGCTGGGTGCACTGAGCTGTGGCGTTACTGCTGCTGAAAATGGGTCCAGCTTTCTGCTTCATGGGCTGGTTGCAATTGTGGTGTCATTAAGGTTGGAAAAGACCTCTGAGATCGTCAGATCCAGCCATTCCTCCAGCATTGCCAAGCCCACCACTAAACCATGTCTCCAAGTGCCACATCTACGTGGCATTGTTTAAATCCCCTCAGGGGTGGGGACTCCAATGATTAATGACCCGTTTTTGTGAAGAAATTTTTCCTGATATGCAGTTTAAACCTCCCCTGGTGAAACTTGAGGCCATTTCCTCTTGTCCTTGTCCCTTGTTTCCTGGGAGCCGAGCCTGACCCCCACCTGGCTCCACTCTCCTGTCAGGGAGTTGTAGAGAGCAAGAAGGTCCCTCCTGAGCCTCCTTTTCTCCAGGCTGAGCCCCCCCAGCTCCCTCAGCTGCTCCTCATCAAACTTGTGCTCCAGACTACAGTAAAGTCGTCCTAGAAAATGATGCCTTCAAAACACACACCTGCTGCTGTCACTGAGAGAAACACCATCAGATCCCATCGGTGGAGATGCAGAAAACTATGGACTGGGACTGTTGCATCTCCCAAATGATCAGCAAGCCCAGGTGTGACAGCATGTGAGGTATTTCCCGGGATATCCAGGTCTGTACTGCCGGAATGCTCCGTGTCAAATGCCTTCCTGACTTGTGTTTTGTCACAGTGAACGTTTCTGCGGATAATTCCTGCTTTCCTCATAAAATCATATCAGACCTCAACTCACAGGTTTTTTTCATTAGGAAATCTGAACATTTGGGGCAATTCCCTCTCATGTTCGTTTCTCCTCTTGCTTATGATTGGCAATGCTCATTTTTGATGAGAAGTTTTAACCTCTCATTGAAAAACCAGCCTTTTCAGTAGCAACAACCCTTCCTTTGCCCAATTAAACTCAAACCCGTGGTTCTGACAACATTCCTTTCAAACTCAGAACCATATTCAAGGAAAAACAGTAGAAACAACTAAGAATTTCGATGATAACCTTGAGATGCCTCAAAAGACCTCAAGTTCCAGAGCATGCCAAGTTCCCACCCCCTGAAAATCAGTCCTGTTCGTATTATGGTTTGCAAAAAGCAAGCGAAGAGGTGGAAGAAGTTGCAGTTCCTCATCAGAAGAAATGAGAGATCATGTCTTTGTACAGTCGCAAGTTATTTAATGCCTGAGGACAAGCACCCAAAAGGACCAGCTCTCTCCATCAGTTGGACTTAAATCCAGCTGTGAGCAGCTGGAAGGGCAAGGGCAGGGGTTATTCTACCTATTTTCTATGTCTTATCTATCCAAACAGCAGCTGTAGCCGTGGGACTGTTGTGTTTGAGGTCCACCATCATAGGTCAGGACTTTGCTGGACTGTGGGCTTTAGAGGTGCAGAATTAAAGTTTTGACTCCATGGGGACCTAGAACCAGCCTTAAAAGCATTGGGATTGCTTAGGGAACCGTCTTAAAATGAACGAGAGACTCACACTATGGAAGAACCTCCCCAAGTGAAAAGTGGATTGGTGATGCCACACACACCACATTGAATCCAGAGTTATGCACCCCTTGCCTGCCTTTGTGTGGCTTCCATCAGGATAAATAACGTCAGGAAGAATTAGGCTTTTGTTGAGAATAAATAAATAAATAATCTCTGAGATAGTGATGTGAAAGCTGGAAAGTGTGAAACAAATTCAACAGCAAGATTAGAAAAAAAACCAAACCCCCACAACAATCAAAATGCAAGGAAAGTAGAAAAAAAAAAATTGAAAAAGTGAGTTTGATTTTACATTTCATGCCGTGCTTCCATAGTCAATAATTTTGCCTGGTTGAATTTTAAGTGCTCCCACAGGATATAATTCAGCTCTTTGATTTTTATTTTTTTTTAATATATATATGATGTGATTGCCTGGATTTTGTGCTTTCTCTATCGATTCACTTGAATTGTTTTCTTTCGGGAGGCTATCTCGGATATCTCAAATATCTTGCATGGCTCCTGTCAGCCCATTTTGCCCCACAGGTCAGAGTCAGATGTAGCATCGTTTCGGGAAACCCAGACACCAGCAGAGAAAAATAGGAAGTTTCCCAGACCGTCAGTGCGAATATTCCTCCAGAACTGGAACTGAATCTAATGAACCAAAATATTTTTGAGAGCTGAAAATATCTAACATGGTATTTAATCCATTTTTTTTAGCATCTTTCTACTTCTGCCTTCTGGCGTGAAGCAGAAGTAAAAGCCACCTCCCTGAAAATAACTCATGTTGTGCTTCTGACCAGCATGAGGAGGTTGATAAAAACTGTGAAAAACTGTCAAAGCCTGCTCAGTCTGGGAGGTAGGAGACCATGGACACTTGGAAATGTGACATGAAAATGATTTTGCAAAAGTAAACGTGGTTCATTCACATGGTGTAGGAGCTTCACCTCCCACGACTTTTATCTCCATAACAAATGCCAAATTTGAAGATTTTGGTGTTGTAGGAGTCCCCATGTCTGGGCCATGGAAGGGACTCTCCATCATCATCCACAAGACCTAAGAAGACCCACCTCTGTCATTCCACCCATCCCATTTATTCATGACTCCCCTTTTTTCCTATCCTCGTGCCCTGTCTTCCCTAATCCTACACTTCCATCAACGTGAAGAACTTTTAGGCATTGCTAACAGCTTTCTTCCAAGCTTCCTCTATTTTTCTCTCTTCCAATTCTCTCTCTCTCCACGTCCTTAATCTGCAAAACTTCTCTGACAGAAATACACACAAGCTGCTTTTGGGGGGCTGGGCAGAGGTAGCAGAGGGCTCCCTGCTGAAAGACAATAATCTCCAAACACCATCTGTGACCTGCAGGTGGATGAAGCCAACACCCAGTCCCCAAGCAAGGGCTCTGTGTATCCTTATTTTAAACCCTTCCCTTTCTTCTCCTTCTCTTTGTAGCCTCCCTGGGCTCTCTTGATGCCTGCTATTTCCTCTGGAATTTTCAGCTGGCTGGATACAGCATCCATGAGTTGTCACGCTGCAGACAGGGCAGCAGACAGGGAAATCTCACACAGCTGAAGTCTCAGATTTCCCTTTTCCCCACCAATCACAGAATCACAGAATGGTTTGGGTTGGAAGGGGCCTTAGGGATCATCTCGCTCCAACGAAGAATTGGTGCTTTGCCCCGTTAATTTCTTTGATGAGCAGGGAAAAATTGGCAGCTACAGACACTCAGTGATGTAAAGTGAATTTTCAGAAACACACTGATAAACTCCCTGCTTGGCAGTGCTGCAGATACAGAAACCACACGCCTGTGACGTGACGGCTTGTTCTCAAGACCTGCCATTTGGGGACCACCACCTTGCAAAACCCCACGGGAAGGCAGAGAAAACAGAATCTTACCTTGTGCAGAGGCTTGGTTTAGATGAGGGGTTTTGATAAATTGTCTGCCCTTGGGTAGAAATAGAAAAAAAAAAAAAAGAAAGATATTTATTACTTTGCTGTGTGTTCAGGAAGACCTGCTCTCAGCCTCACAGACAAGTGGGAGTCAGTCAACAGCCCCTGTGTCTGGCTCTGGAAGTGTGCTGATGGCTTTAGCACATTTTGCCATGATGTGTTCATGGCTGTCTTAGCAGTCAGCTTGAATAACCCTTGGTTTCCCTCTGAGCTTAAGCACAAACCTGCCACCCACTCATTTGGACCCTGGTCTATCCAACCCTTCTTCACTGCTGCCAGATTTTGAATCTGTGGGGATCCAAATGGACACGAATGGCCCCATTGAGAAATGGCAATTGCAATATTATTTGAAGCAGAAAACTGGATATAATCTTTGCCATAACTGTCCCAAGGCTCGTGGGATACCCTGTGTTCAGTGATATGTTCAAAAAGTGACTATATTAGCAAATTAATTGTAGAATCAAAGAAATCATAGAAATCACAGAATATTTGATGATCCTTGCGAGTCCCTTCCAACTCAGGATATTCTGTGATTCTATGATTCCTGAGTTGGAAAGGATTTACAAGGATCACAAGGATTACTCCAGGCCCTGCACAGGACACCCCAATAATCCCACCCTGTCCCTGAGAGCGTTGTCCAAACGCTCCTTGAGCTCTGTCAGCCTTGGTGCTGTGACCACAGCCCTGGGGAGCCTGTTCAGTGCCCGATCACCCTCTGGGGGAAGAAACTTTTCCTGAGATCCAACCTAAACCTCCCCCGATACAGCTTCACGCCATTCCCTTGGGTCTATCACTGGTCACCAGAGGGAAGAGATCAGTGCCTGCCCCTCCACTTTCCCTCGTGGGGAAGTTGCAGACTGTGCAATTAAAGAGCAACAAGGTCCTGCAACTCCTCTGGGCACACTTTTAAAATGTTGACATGGTCCCTGGTCTGGCTCAGCTGCTGAAAATGGCAAACTGGCCATAGATCATTCCAGATCGGCTGGGATGGAACCACCTTGTTTTCAGGGCTAAGAGTTTGAAATTGGCCTCCACTCAACCTGAAACATCAGTCCTGTGACCAGCACAAGGTACTGGACCCAGTGACTGTAGTGGATGTTCAACCACTACTAGCTATTTTTATACATGTGCAAAAGGAGTAAAACGCAGACACTGAATTAAAAACATCCAGTGTTTTCTGTCCATGCCACCCTTTGACCCATACTTAGGAGCAGTGAGGAGTGGGAGAGCTGCTCATCCCCTGCCACTTCCAATTCAACTGAAAGAAAGATGGACTTCCCCTGACATGTGAGAGCTGAGTGCCTGTGGCAAAAAATAATGAGTGGCAGAAGGTGATCAATGGTTCTATATTTATACTGATAGCAGTTCCTCTCCAGTGAACCGGAGAGAAGGAAATTTAAGAAAATAGCACCTTCTTGGTCAATCTGACATCTGCTGTCATGAAAACTGGGCTGTATAACCATGGGAGAACTCAGAAATGAAGCTGAAGGAGTGAAAAACGTCTCCACCTGTCATAAAAAGCAGGGACAGGCAATTCCTCCCCTCTCACAGGGCTCAAGGCCCAAGGTGGTTTTCACAGGACAGTTGCACAGGAGTTTCTCCTGTGCTGGCTGCTGGATGCAGAGCTGATAGGGGCAAGGAAAGGGAAAATAACCTCATGCCCTCTGTACAGCACCAGACAGACAAAGTGATGGGCAAAGTTCAAACAAGGAGTTTGCCGTTTGAGGTCTCCTAAACCCTGACCCAGTGCCTTGTGTCCATGCAAGCAGAGGCTGTATGAATTCAAAGGGAGCAGCAGCTGCCCAGCATTTCTGATTCTCAGCTCACTCCAACCTACATTGGCTGTGGACCCTCCCCGGTGAACCCGCTGCCCTCAGGATGGTGAAGTTTCCACTGCGGTTTTTCAGCTCTGAATCTTTAGCCTGAATCTGACCCATCTTTGTGCTGTTTGCAAGTCAGCAACATCAGCTTGGGTTGCAAAGTACTGATCAGGAGATATTTCAAAGTCTCCATACGCTGGATTTTAATTTTTGGTTTAATTTTTAATATACAGAGGCTCCTCAGAACCCTTCCCATGCCCGTCTAAAAGATACAGGGACGATCTGGAAGGACCAACTCAGAGGACTTGTGTCCAGGCACTGCCGGGCACGGGTTGCCCTGAGAGGCTGTGGCTGCCCCATCCCTGGAATTGTTCAAGGCCAGGTTGGATGGGGCTTGGAGCAACCTGGGATAGTGGAAAATTTCCCTGCCTGTAGCAGCAGTTTGGACTAAATGCCCTTCCAACCCAAATCCTTCTATGATTCTATGATTCCAAGTATTGCCTGCATCACTCCAGACACTAACTGAGCTGTGGAGGAGCCCAAAAGGACACAAAACTGCAGGCTTACCTTTGGGGGAGCAGGAGGAGGTTTACTCCTGGTTTTTGTGTTGCCTCCAGAAGTGTGTTTCTCATTGGGCATCAGCTGATTTTTGCTCCCTAGCAACCCCATCCTGGAAGGAAGAGAAGAAATTCCTTTTTAATGAGACTGCTCCTGCTGAAAGGTGTAGGCACTGAGGGGCAAAACAACCTTGAATAACAAGCTGGAAAAGATGAGAATGCAGGATGATGGGACAGTGGAGAGAGGAGTCTAAACCCATTCTGTCTACAGCCTCCTGCTACCTCAGACCTTGTGAACCCCATGGTTTCTCTTCCCATGTGACTCTGGTGTTTCACACTTGCAAATGAGGCTCAGACAGACACTGTAAGTCATCAGAAAAAAACAAACCAAAACAAAACAACAAAACAGGCTTTGGACACATTCCCTCTCCAATGCAGAGATCCCAGCTGACAAGTACTGGTCCTCACAAGGTATGGGTCTCCCATAAATCATGGATTATGTTTCCCAATACCACATGCATACCTCAGACCTCCTGGACGCCTCAAGGATCACTAGACACAAATGAATCAAACCCTTTCCATGGATCATCCTCTGGTCCACATTAGGGTTCCAAGCTTGAGCTTGAGAGCCGTTTAACTGCGATCTTATAAATGTAATTTCAGCTCCAGTCAATAATTCAAGGATAATAGTGGGCCTGGGTAGCCAAGATGGCCAAATTATGGCAAACTCAGCCTGCTCAGAGCCCTCAAAAATTAAGGGGCAGATGAAGGCACCATTCCTGAAGTGCTGTTGTCACAAATACACGAGGTATCTACAACATCCAGTGCCAAAATCTGCCCCAGCCTCTGCTTTGAACCAAAGGCATAGGAAGGCGTGGACTAAAGGCTAAAAAAAACCCCAAAACCCAAACCCCAAATACCCATAGCTGAGCAAAGACATATTGACTCCTCTTCTTGCCAAATTACCTCAGAGTCTGCCATGAGAGGATCAGGGACTGGAGGTCCAGAGACCCCTCCAAATGTCAGCCTGGCACTGTGTCATGAGAGTCAGGCTCCAACAGAGATGTCCAAAAAACTCCCAGCAAACCAGACTTGCAGGAAAAAAATATCCCATCAAAAGAATTTTTTTTTTTTGCTTTTTTGTATCTAATATTTCAAAAACTGGAGCTCTAAAATGAGACTTCTGACTGAGCCACCCCAACATTTTAAGGTGTTATTTTTTAAAATGTCTTTTCCCTTCTGCCTCATCTTTATTATCACTGATAATGGAAGGAATTGGTGGAATATTTCAGGATTATCTAACACACATTTTTCGCCTCCCCCCATCAAAACTTTTTCAGCATCCCAACTTCTCTGAGCTTTTCTCTGACCTGAGTTTACAGATGGCCCATCCATCTGTCCCCAGGTCTCAGCACTGCTCCAGGCACTGCCAACACAGTCAGAGGGGAAGTTTCACCTACTAAATCAACCACAGCATTTCCTGCAGCAATTTCATTTTAATTTGGCAGCCTCCCTTCCAGTTTGCAACCAGGGTTTGCTTTGCTTAGAAGATCTGGTTGTCAGGCAATGGCACATGATTTATTAGGTGAACTTTTCCCGCTCTTCCACTTGTGGAAGGATTTGTGACAGGATTTCTGATTCAGAATGGTGTTATTTGCCACGAGAGTAGCTGGAATTCCCTTATTTTACGGAGGGAACAGCAAGGTATCATTTTAAGTCAAGGCTGGATGATAGACAAGTTTTAGATATCACTTGTTAGCAACCATGAAAGACGGAGAAATTTACCTACGTATGGGACATCGATCTACAGTCCTTGTTACTGGCTCACTGAAGCATCTCGGGGTCTTTGATATCTGCTCCCAAATGGGAGATACAGATGTGGCAGTTGCCGTTTTTTTCAGCAGATTTAGAGGTGAGATACAGCACAAGTCAGCAATATGCTTTGACTGCCAGCCATGTCACCAACATGATCTTATGAGAGGACTGATGGACCCTTTGAAGGATGATAGAGGCATCTTTGGAGAGTTTTGAGTTGCCCTCATTGCGTGATGGCAGCGAAAGATCTTCAAGTGTGTCCTCCTCCCACACACATCCTCCCTCTCCCTTTCCGCTGTCTCTGGTGGGAAAAATAAGTTCATCCTCACATGAGAACACCAGGTGCTCACATAATTAACGGAATACATAATTAATAACAATAATGAGATGTTTGCAATTGATTTTGGTGCCTGCAAAAGGAAACAAAATGCTGTTGGAGATTAGGCCAACTGGACCAATTGGTCTCCCAAGGTGGAAGGCAGCTTCTGGATGGATCTTCACCCTGGCAGGGAATGTACCTCTGGGGTACATCCAACCCAAAAATGGGGAACTCTCACTTTTGGATGGATGAGTAAAAGCACTAAGATCCCATCAAATGCAGAGGTAAAATCCTAAAGTAGCTCCATAGGTGCTCTGTAATTGTGAATTCTGTAAGGCCACAGGCTGTAAACCTGTACATTTCTATCTGATTGTGCATATATCATAATCCTTTAGTCACAAACTGCTGGTCAAATTTAAGACTAAGTGGAGCAAGCCGCACTTGGACTTCTGTGAGCAGTTTAGAAAGCCAGAGGGTCTCACTGAAGCTCGTGGCTCAACAGAAGGGACCACAGCCTGATGATACCAAACCGTCGTAAGAGATGATGGAGCTGTTCTTTAGATACTGAATTGCTGATATTTAGATGCTGTATTAGCAACAAATCTAGTCATAATCATCCATATCGTCTCTGTCTCCTACTCCTTCATGCCAGGCCAAGAATCTTTCAGCTGCTTTGCTACACAGTGATGGCCCTGGTGGAGCAGAGTGGGAACATCAACCTCAGCAAGTCCCATCATGGACTTGGGG
This sequence comes from Cephalopterus ornatus, assembly GCA_013396775.1. NCBI lineage: Eukaryota > Metazoa > Chordata > Aves > Passeriformes > Cotingidae > Cephalopterus > Cephalopterus ornatus. The sequence goes on along the minus strand of VZRE01000014.1, from coordinate 40,756 downwards.
CCACCCCAACTCCTCTGACAGGGTTTGGGAGGAGCGGGAAGCCTTACCTGACCTGTGCGACTCTCCACAGTGCTCCTGTGTCCGGGGGGTACACTGCAACCCTTGCTGCACCCTGCAGGGCCTGGAAACACCTCTCTGCACTCTTGCACAAAGTCAGCTTTCTCCCCACGCACACGTGTCAAAGGCGCGCCGAGAGGGGAACAGCACGACCCACCTCGGGTGGGAAACGGAACCAGAAAGGCCTCCCACAAAGGTCACTCAGTCCCACACACACACACAGAAGGCATTAACACAGCTCTGGGTGTTCACAGCCGCCACAAAATCCACCTCTCCAAGTCGCCTCCACAACCTTCGGCAGCCAACGAGACCCATCCTTCCAAATCCCAAAGCAGACCTGCAGACAAATGTTGTCAGACACAAAAAGCTGCTGGTGAGCTCCCAGGCTGCCGCATCTGGGGGACTCTTCATTTTTTTAAAAACTTTTTTTTTTTTTTCCCCAAAAAGAAAGGCAGCAGAGTTGAATGTACGTTGTTCTGCGGTGTTTTCGGCTTCTGACTAGTGTTTTTTAAAATTAGCTTCATAAGAAAAAAATACGAGAAAAGTAACTGATAGTAGTCCTCCCAGCCTTTTTTTTATTCTTTTTTTCCAGTGATAAAGAGAGATGGGGAGAAATCAGTAACTCAGAAAAGCGTGAAAATTTCCTTTTGTGACTTTATAGTTTTTCGCATCTAAAAATATTGGTTTATATTTACTACGGAAAGTGGGGAAACTTGTTTCCTCAACTTTACTCAAGTTCAAAAAACTCAATATTTATAAAACTGGTTCTTTGTGTAAAGCAACAAGAAAACAAAGCAGAACAAAACAGTTTTAAGGCAACGGATTTTTTTCATATTTCTCTTCATCAGGAACTGTAGTGACAGGACAAGGAATAATGGGTCTAAATTGAAAGAGGGGAAATTTAGGTTAGATATTATGAAGAAATTCTTCCCTGTGAGGGTGGTGAGGCCCTGGCACAGGTTGCCCAGAGAAGCTGTGGCTGCCCCATCCCTGGAAGTGTTCAAGGCCAGGCTGGATGGGGCTTGGAGCAACCTGGGCTAGTGGCAGGTGTCCCTGCCCATGGCAGGGGGTTGGAACAAGATGATCCTTAAGGTCCCTTCCATCCCAAACCATTCCGTAATTCTACAATTCCAAATGAACAAAAAAAACTTAGCAAAAAACAGTTTTAGAAAAAAATTGTAGGATTCTTAGGGTTTTCTTGTGCAGGGCCAGGGGTTGGACCCTGTGATCCTTGTGGACCCCTTCCAGCTCAGAACATTCTATGACTGTATGAGTCCAGCTTAGCTGCTGACAAGTTTTGATGCAGACCTGTTCCTGGAAGAGTCAAGTTGAGGAAATCAATGGACACGAGCCCAATGAGCTCTGTGGAGCACCCAGCTCTGGATGTGTGTGGGACAGACATGCAGGTCACAGGAACACTGGATGCTTGGGTAGTACCTCCAAAACCTGCTGTGTGCCCACATTGTGATATTAGAGGTGACTTCAGTAACCTTCAGAGGGGCAGTTGAGGTGACATTTTTGCTACAGGGAGATGGATGCAGGTAGAAGTGTTCCTGCAGGAATGGGCCAAGGGAGGACTTCTGAAGATAGAACCACAGAATCGCAGAATATCCTGAGTTGGAAAAGACCCACAAGGATCATAAGTTCAGCTCCTGGCCTTGCTCAGGAAAACTCCAACAATCCCACCATGTCCCTGAGAGAGTCGTTCAAACACTCCTTGTGCTCTGGCAGCCTTGAGGCTGTGACCACAGCCCTGGGGAGCCTGTTCAGTGCCCGACCACCCTCTGGAGGAAGAAACTTTTCCTGAGATCCAACCTAAACCTCCCCTGACACAACTCCAGGTCACTCCCTCAGGTCCTGTCACTGGTCCTCACAGAGAAGAGATCAGTGCCTGTGCCTCCTCTTCCCCTCCCCAGGAAGTTGTAGACCCTGATGAGCTCTAAGATCACACCACAAGGCCTTGCTCCAGCAATGCTTCCACTGGCATTTGAACCACACTTTCCTGGTGGAGGGGACAGGATTTGACTAAACATCCTATCACTCACCCATCTTTAAGGATTATTGGAGAACATACCCTACAGGAGCAAGCCATCAAGCTGAACTTGGGATTCCAGGAGGAATTTGTTGGTCACAGGGTCTGGAGACCCCCACGTTTGATGTGTTTTGAGTGCCCAGCGTGGGCTAAAACAAACAGGATAGTGTTGAGTTGGGCCTGCCGTGTGCACAGAGGGTAAGATGGGGGTACCTGGGCTAAGCCAAGCCTTGGAAACATCTGCCCATCTCATCTGAAAGGGGAGCAGCCCTACACCATCTCTGCGGTTGGATGGTTTCCGCTACCAGGGCAAGATAGCTCAAAAGTTTCTGCTGTGAATGCAGTACTTTCTGCCCCAGGGATGTGGATGACACCGAAAAACAGTCTTGGGATTGCATGGGCGGGTGTGGGTCAAAAAACGAGACCGAATATGGCAGAAAAGCAGAAGTCTTGGCTCCCCATTTGCCTCAACCCCATGAAACTGCCCTGGAAAAATAAGTTAAGACCCAAGCAAGGCAATAGAGTTTCATTGTGAAGGCAGCTCCAAAAAAATCCCCAAGCCCACTGAAATCACAAAATGAGCCCACTTTCCATCCATACTCTAGGCTGCATGTAGCAAAGTGTTTTCATATTTCACCCAGATAGTATGTTTTACTTCATTTTAAAACTTAAGAATGTCTTTTTTTTTTTTTTAAGAAAGTACATTTTAAAAGGATACAGCATTAAAAACCATAAAAAATTTACTTTGAACATGCAGATCTAGCCAATTATGAAGGGCTTAAAATGCTGAAATTCTCTTTGCAAGTCCTCCCCCAGCCAGACAGAATTGCTGAAATCAACTCACTTCGGATGCAATAATTTAAGTGTTGCAGATTTGCATTTTTGAATCAGTGAGGAGTGAAAAAGTTCAGTTAAAAAAAAAAAAGATTTCCTCCAGTTCTAGGCACATCACAGGTGTATTAAATTCCTTTTTTCCTTAATAAAATAGCTCTTCAATATATTTCCTGACCCTTGGATTGCTTTGCAAGACACAAAATTGGAGAATTACTGAAGATCTTGGTGGATCAGCTGCTGAAATAAGAAGGGAGATTTGCTACCGAAGTGGGTTTTTTTGCTGTGACTGTTTTCTACTTTTGCTGGGTTTCGGTCAAACTCTTTTGAGCTTATATTTTAAAAAGGTTTGCAGCCTTGTTGCTCAGAAGAGGTTTGAAGACAACGGCAAACCAACGCACTGGGCGATAAACAGCACTGACGATGCACAAGGTCTTGTACAGAGGCAGAAGGGGGAGGCTTCGGCCACCATCCTCTGTGGTACAGTAGCCAAAGTCTTGCTGAAGCCCTCTCTCTGCAGGGCGGAAGGCAGCAAGAGTTCCTGTGGTGATATGGTGCTGGATCTCCAGCTAAAATCAGTGGGAATTTTATATCCAAAGGCTGCTGACCAGTAGGACCCAGCTGTAAGGAATAGATTTAGTTATTAAGAAGAAATTCTTCCCTGTGAGGGTGGTGAGGCCCTGGCACAGGTTGCGCAGAGGAGCTGTGGCTGCCCCATCCCTGGAAGTGTCCAGATCCAGGTTGGACAGGGCTTGAAGCAACCTGGGATAGTGGAAGGTGGCCCTGTCCATGGCAGGAATGAGGTGATCTTTTAAGGTCCTTTCCAACCCAAACATTCTGTGATTCTGTGATTACAGCAATGCAGCAAGTCCCTGTGAAGAGCTGTAGAGCCCACACCAAAAGGCATCGTGATTCTTTCTGAGAAGTGAAACAGATGTCAAGTTTCCCTGTTGCATTCTTGCTGGGAAACTGGGAACACCCTACCGGCAATGTTCAGATCCCCTCCAGTCCTGGTCTTTGATGGATAAACATACCAAATTTTATTTGTGCATTGAGGACTCACTCAAACACTCTGGTCCATGTGAAAGGTACTTGAGGGGAACATGAAGGACAACCCTCAGGCTCTCCAGCTCATGCTGGTGAGGTGCTGATGATTGTGCTGTTTTGTCATGAAACCCCTCACACCTGAAGAACCCCAGTGTAGCAGCAGGTGCCTCCTTCTCCTGGCCACATCCTCCTCCTTCCCCGCTCCAGTGCATCCCACCTCCTTGTCTTGGACTCTGTCCAAGTCCCAGCCTTGAGCAGTGTGGCCAAACTGGTGTTGTAAATACCTGTTCCCTGCCATCCCAAGGCAGAGGGATGACAAATCCAGGAGCTTTGTGGCCCTGTGTTCCACCCCTCGGTGAGGGGGACACATTTAAGGAATAAGATTGAAGCCTGTTTCCTTATTTTAGGATCTTTTCCTGCAATCCAAGCCAGCTCTCCATTTCAATTAAAACTTACATCTGCCCTAAATCTACCATTTTTCTCTAGGCCATTTTCTTTGGGCAGGTGAGCCTGGTCCAAGCAAATGAACCAAGCAGGAAATCCATCTGTTTCAGGCCTTCCTGAAATGCTGAGACTCACCATGGGAACAGGCTGTGTGTGAGGATGGAGAACACAGGTTTCCAGGCCCTTGAGTTTGAGCAGACACAAAAAGTCTCTTTGACAGGGCAGGGAATTTTTAAAAAAAAAAAAAAAAAGAAAAGAGAAGAAGATAATAAAAGCTTCTTTCTCTCTCCAGAAGTAGAAAACAGCTGCCTGTTGCCAGAGTGGTCATTTGCTAATCAAAACATCTGTCTGGAGGAGAAATGGCTGCTTACATTGAGCTCTTCACCCCACTGGAACCTGGCAGATGCTCGGCTGAGCTGCAAGAGGCTGCGGGCCAGGAAGCAGAGCCAGGGATCAGGGTCTCGGAGCAGGCAAAAACAGGAGGGCAGACTGTTAATCCCACCTCCCTTCAACATGCTTCCCTCATGAGCTCACCCCTGGCACTGCATCAGCCAAGGTGGGATTTCTACCGGGGATGTCTCTGCAGGACTTGAAGGTGGTGGGATGCACTGGAGCAGGCAAGGAGGAGGAGACAAGGTACATCTTTTGGGTACCTGCAGCTACTCTGGGGTCCCTGAGGTGTGACAGGTTTTATGACAACACTACATTGCTTGACAGCAATTTCTGCTGTGGCCGGAATTGCCACCCAAATTTCGACTCAAATTAGTCTTCCGACCGACACGGGTGTGAGCCAGACTTGAGGATGTGCCATGGGGGAGTTGGACACACTAGGGAGAAATCCTCTCCGCAGGCCACCCCTATCTGACATCCAAATCCCATGGAAGTAGGCACAGGCCATGCTCCTTTGCCCAGAATCCCCAGCACTTGGAGGGCACACCATGGTGATCTGTAGGGCTGTGGGGAGGTCCTGGCCCTCCCATCCTCGGGAGCATGAGGAGATGGATGGAGTACTCCTCCACACCTCTACACGCGGCCACCCAAATTTCTGCCCTGGGAAGGGCCCTTCCTGAAGGCCCTGCATCCCAAAAGTTTCCTAGCGAGAGGACAGCATTTTGTAGGACCTGTTAGCCGGGTCCCACAAGGAGAAATGAAGCTGATGGTCAGGATTCAATTCCTTGGGTCATGTCTCAGAGGGAACGTTGCTCCCTCCCACCACTCTCAGATGAGGCAAAGGGCTGTAGAGAAAGATGTACATCTCCAATTCCCCAGCTGAACACCTCCAACTCCATTTCAGGAATAGCTATGGAATGGCAGAGCACTTCCCTACTCATCGCAGGTGCATCCAGCCCCGTCCAGCCTTCCCCACACATATCCTCTCTTTCCCTCCAGGTCCTGGGGGCAGGGGAGGATGGCAGTACCAGGGTGTGCACACTTGGCACTTATTTGTCCTCCTCTCCTTTTGCAGTAATCCAAGGGAACAGCATCCCTGCAAACCACCACTGCTGCCGGATGTGGGTAGCGCCCCCACCATCTCTTTAACCCCCAGATCTCAGGGAAGGGAGACAGGGCAGGGGTGGAATCACATGAAGGAGGGATGGGAGAGAGGATGAGAGAAAAACCTGCTGGGCTTCTTCCCACCCTCAGGGAAATGTGGATGGGGGCGGAATGTTCCCTACTTGCCTGCTTCCCACGCTGCTGCTCCTGGGGACACGATCCGAGGACGTACGAGCCACAGGTCGGACCCATGTCAGATTCTCCATGGGGCTGAGGCCCCTGGCCAAATTTCTCTGTTAGAGGCCTCAGGCTCCCACCACATCCACACCATCCATGGGACCAACCCCTTGGAATGTTACACCCCCTGGATTGCAGGAGCAGCCTGGTTTTGGAAATGCTTTTAATGGGCTTTCTTTTTTTAATCAGGTCTCTGTGTCAGAGCTGACTCTTTTCTCACCCCCTAAGGATTCCTTGCTCTATTTTGGATATAAAAATGATCATCTGGGAAGGGGGTGGGAGTTGCACTTCCCAGACAACCTGGCCAATGAAAATAGCAATGAGGAAGGCAAGAAACCCAAAGAGAATCCAGACACAAAACCCGGCAAAAGCCACAGACCATTAACAGCTGTCATTAAAAACAGCGACAACGACTGTGAATGGATTGTGCCTCCACTATGCAAACCATCAAATTTTAGGAAACAACCCAAAACACCTGGCTTTGCAATGATCTTTCCTTTCTGTGATTAAAAAAAGACCTTTTTTCTGATAAAACACATCTTGTTCCAGTGAGCCCTGACCCTCTATGAACCTACTCAACTGTAGCAGCGTGGTCTAACGAATGGAGACCTGGCCAGGGACTTGTGGGTGACTCTGAGGAAGTGACTTTCTCATTCTGCCTCAGCATGTTCAAGAAGGAGACTGAAACCCCTCTATCTTGGGAGATAAATATTATATAAGAAGCAGGATTTGTTTCTACAGGCTCACGAGTCTTCCCATGGGGGGGTCGTACAATGAGCTGCCTTCTCTGGGGTGTTTTCAGTGTATTTTCCTAAGCTGTTGCAGAGGCGAGGCCCCCAAAAACCACTGTGTGAACCTCTGTGGGTAATTTCATGACGTCATTTTTGTGTTCTGTGTGGCAGCAGGAGGGAAGGGACTCTTGGTCTCGGCCAGCGCAGTGACCTCACGTAGTTTACACTTCAGCTGCCCCCACTGAGCAGGATAAACACGAGCCGACATCTGCCCAGTGTGATGCACAACCTAAAGGTCACCCACACACTGGTGATGTTGTTTACAGGAGGAGAAGCTTCACAGAGCAGGTCTAAGCTGAGGTCATGGCAGAGGACTTTTACCAGCCATGAGACACAAACAAGGACAAGGCGAGGCTGGCTGAGGACACGATGCTGAGATGGGAGCAGCTGCTCCAGGATGCATGTGTCTGATGCTCACATGGGATGGGAATCAGCCTTGGCTCTGGAACTCTGCTCCTGATAAAGGAAGACAATCCCATGGAGGGCTGCAAGGCTGTCTGAGCCATATGCAAGGGACAGCAAGTCCTCAGGGGTCACACTGAGCCACATACCCAAAAGGGTCAGCACAGAATCACAGAATCACAGAATCACAGAATGGTTGGGGTTGTAAAGGACCTCTGGAGATCATCTAGTCCAGCCCCCCCTGCCAAGGCAGGGTCACCTGGAGTAGGTGGCACAGGGATGCATGCAGGTGGGTTTGGAATGTCTCCATCGAGGGAGACTCCACGATCTCCCTGTGCAACCTGTTCCAGTGCTCTGCAAATTCAACATAAACGAGTTCTTCCTCATATTGAGGTGGAACTTCTTGTGTTTTAGTTTATGGCCGTTGCTCCTCGTCCTGTCCCTGAACACCACTGACAGCAGTCTGGCACCATCCTCTTGGCACCTGCCAATTCAGGGTGACTCTGAAGGCAACCAGGACAGACACCCAGCCCCTCACCCCTCAGCCAGGTGTGCCTGCCGTTTGCATACCAAGGAGAGGCAGAAATGAGGAAGCCCTCGCAGCTTTGGCAAACTTCTCCCTTGCCAGCTTGCATTTTTCCTCCACGGTTCTCCTCTAGCTAAGAGCAGGGGAGGGAGATGGAGGTGGTCAAAAGAAGAGGACAGTCTCAGCTTAGGTGGAGTGCTTCGAGCTTTAGAGCAGAGGCTCATCATTTGGTGGAGAGTCCTCTGGGGCACCTGACCTCTCTTTGCGACATGAACTTCACTTCCTATCCCGATGAAAAGGGAAGTTGCTCTTTTAGAAAGCTGCTCTCATCCACCACTGAGGTGGGAAGGAGGAGCGGCCATGAGGTGCAGCAAAGGCTTAGCAGTGAGCTAGCTGGTGGCTGCCAAGTCATCCTGGGAGACAGGGCCATGGCGTGGCAGCTCCAGACAGAAACCTGCTTCTGATTTGAGGCACGTTCCCAATGCTGACCGAGGGGAAACCCAGCAGATGCAGCAGCTGCAAAGACCCCTCCGGTGATGGTGGTGGTTGAAGCAGCTCAAAAGCAATAAATAAAAATATAAAGGATTACATATGGTGTGTTCTGCCTATTGCACCCTGTATCATAGCTAAGATATCCTGCATGTCACCTGGGGCACATCCCTTCGTCTTTGGGCCTCCTCTGTTTCATCCAGGCTGGGCATCTCATGGCCACGACATGAGACACAGAATCAAGAAGCCCAGGCGATTTGCTTACTCAGCCCAGGGATGTCCTTTGAAAGCAGCTGGAGGGAGAACACTGAGAAAGCACGTGAAAAAGGGCACAAAAAAAGGGAGAAAGCCTGTCATATGCAGCTCTCAATCACTGCAGATGGGCTCCATCTGCCTCATCTTGCCTGACCTGAAAGCACAGGCTGTGATCTCACCCAGCCAAGTAGAGTCTGTCTGGAGGTGGTTTCCACCCTATTTTCATATGTCGGCACCCAGATGTTCTCCAGTAACTTTGCAGACCTCCACACAAGTGTGCAATCATGGAATCAATAGTTTGGGTTGGAAGGGACATTAAAGATCATCTCGTTCCAACTCCTTGCCTGGGCATGTACACCTTCCACTATCCCAGGTTGCTCCAAGCCCCATCCAACCTGGCCTTGGACACTGGCAAGGATGGGGCTGCCACAGCTTCTTTGGGCAACCTGTGCCAGGGTCTCACCGCCCTCACAGGGAAGAATTTCTTTCTAATATGTCTCATCAACACCTATCCTCTTTCAGTGTGAAGCCATTCCCCCTTGTCCTGTCACTCCAGGCTCTTGTAAATAGTCCCTCTCCATCTTTCTTGTTGGTTCCTTTCAGGCACTGGAAGGCTGCAATTACGTCACCCCAAAGCCTTCTCTTTTCCAGGCTGAAGAGATTCTCCCAGCCTGGCTCTGCAGCAGAGGGGCTCCAGCCCTCGGAGCATCTCCGTGGCCTCCCCTGGACTGGCTCCTGCAGCTCCATGTCCTTCTGCTGTTGTTCCCCAGATTTGGAGGCAGCTCTGCAGGTGGGGTGTCACCTGAGGGGGCAGAGGGGCAGAATCCCCCCTCCCCTGCTGCCCACGCTGTGGGATGAGCCCAGGACACGGGGGGTTTCTGGGCTGGGAGTGCCCACGGCCGAGGCATGTCCAGCCTCTCACCCACCAGAACCCCAAAGTCCTTCTCCCCAGGGCTGCTCCATCTGTTCATCCCCAGCCTGGATTGATCCCAGGGGATGTTCCCACCCATGTGCAGCACCAGCACTTGTTTTTGGTAAACATCATGACATTCCCACGGGCTCGAACTTGTCCATGTCAATCCCAAGGCTGGTTTGTCTCCACTACCTCTTATATCTTCCTATAGGACACCCACGGAGACCAGAGTTCCGGCCCATGTGGGAAATGCCTATGAGCTCTTAGGCTTGCCTGGAAGATCTCTAGGATCCACCACTCCACAGGGGGACCAGGAAATGTGGCAGCCCTCCCTCCAGATGACCCACAGCCCACTGGGATAAATCCATAGCCAGTCTATACCCATGGCCCACTTGATTTGAGACACCAACAGGAAAGAAGGCACCTCTCCTCTTTCAGCTGGTCCCTGGAGCTGCTTCCCTGTCCTGCTGCTGTGAAAGCTGGGCAGCTCATTTCCTCCAGATATTGTTTTCATGGCCTGGCCATGCTTTATGCTTTTCTCTTCCCCTTTAGGAATGAGTAGTCTCATTTATCATCACAACCTCCCTGTTCCCATTCCTTTAGTTTATTAAAAGCTTATTTAATGCAATGTCCTGTTGCTCCTGGAAGATGCTGATGTGCTACAGCCAACCCACAGCCTCCATTTTGAGACTCTCTGAGCTCTCCGAGGACTTTCTGAACTCTGAGGAAGCATCTCGGCTACTAAAATAGGCAATATTGGGGTTTGTTCTCCCACCCTTAAAAATTTGGTTGCTCCAAAACCCTTGTAGACCCCATCCTACAGGAGCTGTGCCAGCTCCTGTATAATGTTTAGGAAAGTGTAGCCTGATTTCACTCCCTGCCTGTTGGGTCTCTTCTTTCCAAGAGACAGGCTGCCCCTTTTCCCTTGATTTGGGGGAAATCAGGGGATTTCCCCTGATCCCATCCCCGTGTTTAGGATGACACTCTGACAGAGGCACCATGTGTAGCCCCAGGCACCAGATCACTCCGAGTTCAGTGTGGTGGTGAGCTCCTTGTTGTTTCACAACTGTTATTTATTGTTAAATCCTGTGGGTACTGCAGGGATATCTCAAGGGAATGGGATGAAAACTCAGCAGTGGTTTTGGTTAATGGCAACTGGGAGATATTCTGCTAGTAGGGACCACAAAGAGGTTTTGTGTGGACCCAGCTAGGAAAAGCCTTTTTGGAAGGAGAAAGCTACTTCATTTTTCTTCCGTCTGAATAGGAGAACTAATGAGGAGAAATGCTAAGATTTCAAAGCAGGCTCCTTTCTGGTGACCTCATGGAAGGGTGAATTCCCACTGCTCGGTATCAGTACAACCACTCGCAGAAAATAAGCAGTGGAGAAGCTCCTCACACATCCCTCTGTCCCAAGGTGTGATTAGCCCTCACAAAACCCTCTTGACGTGGTCCTTGCCCCCAGAACTCTGCCCATGCTGGACATGATGGTGTTGATTCTTGTCTCCAACCCACATCGGCCCTCCCTGCCAGACTTCTCCTGCAGTGCTCACAACACACCTATTCTTGGCTGTTTGCAGCAGCCAAGACCTTATCTCAATATTATTTCCTTTTTGATGTTAGTAAAGAAGGGAAATACCCATTATTTTTTAATCTCTCATCCAAAATTGCAAGATTAACTCAGTTTTCAGAATTAAAATAATATTCAAGCACCCCTATGGTGCTCAAACGTGACAGAACGAGGTCAAACCTTGCAGCCAGGTCTCTTGCAGAAGTTGTTATAATGGGGCTGACCTACTCTTAGGTTACCTCACATTTGATCTGGTCTAAATCTATTGCAGCAGAGCCAGATGAAATCTCATTTCTTAAAGTTTCTCCCTTTTCCAGTGTCCCCTGCACTTAAACAACCAGGATTTCTTCCCACCTGGCTGAGACCTCTCCTGTACAGAGTCCCACATTCACAATTCCCTTCCAGGCACAGTTATTATTCCTTGGCAGCCCACATAGGTGACTTTTACACAGAGAGTTTTTTTCCCACTTTTCCACCAAAATTTCCAGAGGAAAAAAGCATTCCATGAGAAATCATCACCTTTGAAAAGGTTCTGTCACAAAAACACCCTGAATATTGGCGTATTTCACTGGAAAAACAGAATAATAACCTTGCACGTTTGCTTTGTTAATGTCTCAAGCAGCTGTGGTCTTCTCCCTCTGCTTCTAAAATGGTCAAGGCCAAATATGTGAGAGGCAGCCAGGAAAAAATCTTGAGATAAAAGTCATTTTAGAGCTTTTATATCAGTGTCTCTACATGTTTAGTACGACTTTAGTCCCCTCTCTTTCCATCACGTATTGCGGGCGACGTCTTGATTTTTCCATGGGTCAAATTTAACCTCTACTCAGAGCACACTTCTCAAGCACTGTCCTCCCATAGGCATATTTTGAGACGTTCTGCCTCAAATTTCGTGGCTCCAAGTCATTCAGATGACCCCAGGTGCCATCATGGCTCAGGTGTTGGCCAAACAACTCTCGGGGCTGAGAGAAGTCCTGCAGCTCCTCTGCCCACAATATTTTGTCCAGGTTTTTCCTTCCTGCCCCATGTTTCACGGAGAAGAGGGACCTTCTATCTACAAGGAAACACCACCATGCAGTAAATTTGGACTCTGGAGACCCGGGCATGGGGGCCAATCACCCCTTTTGCCTCTTGGCTGTAAAGTCCCTTCATCTAGGGGCAAAGAGTTTTTCAACCAACCTTCACGCACCAAAGTCGTTGCCTATTCCACCATCACTAAGGCAGACCAGACATCCTGGACACCTGAGCAATTTTTCACTCTTCTCCTCTCATTAGGTAGCAAAAGATTCATTTGTAAACCATGTGTTTATTATTTCTGCTCTGTCTCCTGACACCGCAGGGTTCCTGCTCGCCGCTTTTTGATCAGTAACATGTAGCACAGTTTCCAGAGGAGCAGAAATGATCAGGGAGATTCGGTTAAATTTGGAAAATGACTTCATAAAGATGAAAATAAACAAATAAATAAAGAGGGAGAAATGCAGGAGCATCGTTTTGAAAAGAACATTTCACCTCAGAAGCCACACATATTTCGCAGAAATGTTGGACTGGCCCCAAGACAGTCACTAATCTGGTGGATCTACATTGCTTTGGAGATACCTCCTAACTTGTACTTCAAGGCTTTCAGGGATGGAAATTCCCACGGCTCCCCACCAGTCTATCGCAGCCCTCCAATTCCCACAGCCTTAAAATGACTTCCTAATGATCAGCATTAACTTCCTTCTCTGAAAGACCTATGACTGCTGCCCATGTGGCTGCCCCATGCCTGGAAGTGTTCAAGGCCAGGTGAGACACGGCTTGGAACAAACTGATCTAGTGGAAGGTGTCCCTGCCCATGGCAGGGGGGTTGGAATGAGATCATCTTTAAAGTCCCTTCCAAGCCAAACCATTCCATGATTCCATGGTGGACAACAAGCTTATTCCCTCCCTCTTTGCTGTGGCTCCAGCAAATGAAACAACATTACTTCTTGCAATAATTCCTCATAGTTCACACTTTCCACACCTTTAGTCAACCTTGTCCCTCTCCTTCAGGCTCTTACAGTTGGGTTTGGAAGTTTGAATAGGCAAGCCCACAGTGTTTTTTGAATTAAAACTGACCAACATTAACAAAGACAAAATTGCTCCATAAAACCACAGAAACATTGTTCTCCCACTCAGCTGCAATCCTTTCTTGGAAAAAATCATAATTGAAAACCTGGTTTTCATTTCAACACAAGGAGCTGCTGTGGTTTGAGTTTGGTTTTTGGGGGTGGGAGAGGATTTTTTTTGGCTGTCCAGTGGGATGGATTTAGCCCAGATCTGGAAAACAGGATGACCTGTGAGAAGCAAATGGCTTGTCCAGCATGAAATCCTGGAGTCCTGGTTTACATTCCTATTGTGTACGTTGGTCCTTGGCATTTATTTTTAAGCAACAACCATGACCCTGTGCAGCCTGTTTCGTACAGTGGTGTTCTTTCCTTAGAGCTCCACAGTGATGTCCAGTGGTGCAACAGCTTCCACAGGGAGCCTCAGGGCCCTGAGGCTGTAATTCTTTGCCAAGACCTCTGCCAAGGGGGAATTGCATCCTTTTTTTTTATATCCCCCCCAGCTACTTCGAATCTTGCAATGTCGTGTCAGCTTAACGAGAAATCTGACTTGTGCCACATGAAACGAAGATGTGGATGGAAACTTTGGGGCTGGAAAGGGTTCCAGCAGGATTTAGCCCCAGGGGTCTTGCAAGATTCTTGCCCGTCACGGAACCCCTGCAGGAAACGGGTGACTACAAGGGAACTCACCCACATGGAGTCAACGCTTGGTTGCCTCCGAAGTCTTGTCAACTGTGGAAGGGCAGTGAGGAAACTCCCTTTTTAAGATAGAGAATGGAAAGAATGAGCAGAAGGAAGGAAGGAAGACAAATAATAATGAAGTAACAGTGTGCCCAAAAGCTCCTACTCTGCTCAGCACAACTCTGGGACCCATGTGAATTCCATGGTGGCTGTTTCCACACCGATCTGAGATGACAAAGAATCTTGGCTGCTCCTGAAAATGGCCTCGAGGATTTTCTTTGCTTCTGATGTGCTTTGCGTGAAGGTGCCACGGAGAATTAAAGGTTGAAAGGTCCATCAGGAAGAAAGTCACAGAGCACAAATAAAGCAGCTGATAGACTTGTTTGAAACGGACCCACGGCCCGAACTCTGTGGACATGGGATGCTTATCCTGGGATGTTGTGGACTTATTTAACAAAGGATGGGGAGCACACCACCGGGTATAACAGCACCCCAGGACACCCTGCACTGATTAAGTCACATGTGGAAAGTCATTAGAAATAAAGATGAATAAAAATCAGAAGCACATTTGCAAAATTTTCACTTAAATATGCCCTTCATCAGAAAATTCAGCCTTTGACTTTGCAACCCTCCAGCTGCAACAACAGCCCTATTTTGGCAGAACAAAGCAAGAAAGGGCCAGAAGGGGTTTTTTTCACTGATTTCTGGGTACCACTAAAATGACAATGCTGCAGGAGGGCTTGGAGAAAAAAAAAAACAAAAGCGGACAAGAAATCACAAGCTCTGCAGCCTTCAAATCTTCTGCTAAAAAACCTTGACAGAATGACTGACTGAGCATATTAATGAGGGTGCCTTGGCTGCCCTGCAGCTGTCCTTTTTTTATTCCTAATTTCCATCTGGCCTCTCCATCTCCAGCACGTACCAGAGCAGGGACCGTGTGTGTGTGTGTGCTCTGCATGCAGCAGGAACCCTCACTGCCAAGAGAGTACACGCCACGGCCTGATTTTGCACTGCTTAAAAATCCATAATCAATTAAACATTACAGCAGTCCTGCAAGAAAGCCAAGAAAAGCCCCCACATCATGAGTGGGGTGACTAAAGCAGCTTGAAGAGCATTGCCTTGCCAGGCATCACCAGCCACAAAGCCTTGAGTAAACACCTGAGGAGGTCTGAGATGCAAATATCCCACAACATGTCAACTGCTCTTCCCTCCCAACAACAAGCAAGGAAATTTCTGAGATATCCAGGCTACAACTTAGAGCTCTGTGGAGTTTTGAGTCTGGCCTAAATTTTTATCAGTAACCAAAGTTATGGACTTCGCGTAGACCGTGCATGTGTGGGGATGGGAAGTGACCAGGGGGAGAAGCAGTAATTCCACCCTTCCTATAACTCCACTGGAGATCTCCAGCTTGCCAGGAGCTCTTTCTACAACCAGTGTTAACTTTGCACTAGTTTTATAAGGTGGAGTAGCTGATAGAGGAGCTGGGGAAAACAAAATATTGCTTCCAGTGAGACCATTCAAACCATCTCTGAGGCAAAAGAAAGCAAAGATTCCTCAAAGATCCCAAATGTGCCACAGATTAAAACCTCGACACTTCTCTGCACCATCTGCAGCACTTGGCTTTAACTCAGAAAAGGTTGGTGATTGGGAGACTGAGCACCCAAACTTCCACTTCCCCTAAATTCAGAATTTGGACCCTGATTTCTGTTTCTCCCCTCTCTCTCCAAGGAATTTAGCCGGAAGAATCTTGCTATTTAAAGGGATTTCATCTACTCCTATGGCCTCTATAATAGAAAGAGCTTGATCTATGCCCAAGAGACAACCTGCTGGGTCAGTGTCTGACTTAGAGCATCAGTCCCACCTCAGATGGGGGGATTTCAACACTGCCAGAAGGAAAGACAGACAAACACCCTACCCTGGTCTGCAGCAGCAGTTTGGCTCATTGGACATCCCACCGCGATCCTTAAGGCCTTAATAACCTAAATAGATGGACCAAATCACTAAATGCTCCAAGGGGATGCACCCAATGGAACACCGGGCAATAAACAGGCAGCAGGAAGGAAGCAAAACTGCTGGAAAATCATTTGCACTTACCTGGCGAGTCCTATATTAGGATTAAATCATATCCTGCTCAATCTTAGCTGTCCATCAGAGTTAAAATATCCCTTCCAGGGCACGTGCTTAAGAACATCAGCTCTTCTTGGCAAGTTTTAATCCTCAGAGCACGTAGAAAGAGAAACCCTAATTCTTCTTGGCGTCATCCGTTGACTGCTGTTGGTGGTTTCCTGTCAACAGCAGCTGAATGACAAATTGAACTGGTTTGTTACACTTATAGCAATGAAGGGCTGGTGGTACAACCCCACTGCTCACACGGTGCTAATGTTAGAACGGTGTCTACCTTAGAAGAGCTGTTAGCCACAAAGGCTCCTCAGGCTATAAAAAATACCATCCTGCTACAAATGATGCCCCGAATCACTCTCATTCAGGGCTGCCCTGAGCTGGAAGTCATCCCCTGGAACCACAGGGTGCAAAGCTGGTCTTAAAATGGGAGGAGAAACGTGGGTCTAGAGCTGTCTAAACTGGCCCATTCACAGCTCAGAGCAGCCTGGGCCAATAGAAGGGGTGGGGATATTTATTGCGTGCACGTAACCTTTCAGAGAGCTTGTCTCCAGTCAGGTTCTAGTCTGAAGAGTTTCCCCTTTTGTAATCATCAGGGTTACGGTGCCGTAACCTCACTCACTTTCCATTTGAGGTTCTATTTCTGCTTAAAACCTCACCTAAAGAGATTAGTCATGTTCTTCCTCCTTTCTGCAACAAGTACAAGACAGCTGATGCCATTTAGGGCATGGGGGGAAGACAGTACAGGAGACAGCTGCCAGCACATCCTGATATCTCCTTTTTACTTGTGTATAAGATTTTGTGAGATCTGCCTTCCCTCTGTTTTGTTCAATTAACCACTTGCTGTACTGCACAAAGTTTGCCTGTGCTGAGCACCAAGTGCCCACCTGGAGCTGTTGTGGGCAGGGACCAGCCCAACTACAGAGGTATTTCAGTGTCTTCTATTCCCAAGGGCCTTTGTCCACCATACAATGGCTTGGCTTGAAAGGGAAAATACAGATTATCTTGTTCCAGCTCCCTATCATAGGCAGGGACACCTTCCACTATCCCAGGTTGCTCCAAGCCTCATCCAACCTGGCCTTGGACACTTCCAGGGATGGGGCAGCCACAGTTTCTCTGGGCAACCTGTGCCAGGGCCTCACCACCCTCACAGCCAAGAATTCCTTCCCAATATCCCATCTAACCCTTCCCTCAGGCAGTGGGAAGCCATTCCCTGTGTCTTGTCCCTCCAGACCCTTGTCCAAAGTCCCCCTCCAGCTTTCTTGGAGTCCCTTTAGGCCCTGGAAGGGGCTCTCAGGTCTTCCTGGCGCCTTCTCTTCTCCAGTTGAACCCCCCCAGCTCTCCCAGCCTGTCTCCAGAGCCAAGGGGCTCCAAGCCCTCGAAACATCCCCTCTGGAATTGCTCCAGCAGCTCCACATCCTTCTTATTTTTACTGTGCAACACTGTGAAGCTCCCTTGTTCTTATTTCCACCCTCATCAGCAGGGTTGCAGACCCACCAGCTCACCTGAGGGCCTGGAAGCTGATGTGTGTCACCTACGGATCCTGCTGGATTCTGGATAGAGCCTCTGCCATGCTGAGGCAGGGAGAAAGACCAAAACCAGCCAAAGCTCCATCAAGCAGGACAACACATCCTGTGTGGGACTGGCTGAGCAGTGGGATGTTTATCAACTCTTTTTTTGAGCTGAGAGATGAAAACCTTGTGTAAGGGAAGGTTGACTCTTCAGTCTTGGCCCTGCAGTTTCAAGTAGCATCGTTGGCTGACATAACAACCTCCAGCTGACAGATCTCTGCGTGGAGGGAAGTTGTCTGGAGACAATTTCCAAAGTATTGATCTCTCCAGAATAGTGGACATCAGGAGTGTTGCAAACACTTCATGGCTCATTCACAAGGCTGAAAAAACAGCAAAGCAGAGGGATCTAACGAGCAACATTTCAATCATTGTGTTTATTTTAATGCCCCCAAAAGGGTCTGTTTGATTCAGAAACATAAAAAAATCCAATAGCTGGGATGAAAACAAAAGTAAAAAACAAAAGTAAGAAGCAAAAGTAAAAAAATAAAAGTAAAAAAAAATTATTCATCCTTTTTTTTTTTTTTTTTGTCCTGAGTTGAGGTTTTTTGCCATATTCAGTTTGTCAAGCCACCAATTGTTGAAGTGAAACTGTTTTTTTCTGACAGTCACTTACAAATCCAGAAAATTTTAGCCAGATCTTGTCATGGGAGTGAGCAGAAAGTGACTCTGGCACTGCGCAGGGTGACAAGGAGAGGGAAGCTGAGCTGACTCTTCATCGTTCATTCACCCCAACTTAAAGCCGGTATCAATGATGGGATTTTCATATCTTTTCCTTCCTTGTGAAGGCAAGGAAATAAGTTGAGGATAATCACAGAATTTTCAAACTGAATTTTGAGGAGATGGTGTTCACTCAAGTCCCCTCCAATCTTGTGAGTTTTGGTGTGAAGCCTTACTGGGTATCCAGTAGGACTGGAGGGGGAATTTTTGATTCCCTAGCACTTCTGGAAAATTATTTACAACAAATATTTTGGGTGAAGGGGGAACTGAAGTCCTTTTTTTTTTCCCCCAGCAAAGCAGAGAGGTGGAAAAAGGTATGTATCAGTCCTGAGATTTTAAATGCTTTTTACTTCAGTAGATTGCTGCAAAGAATTGGAGTAGCAGGTTTATCAAAGGAAAGTAATTACAAATACACTACTAAAAACCTTCGGAAAAGGCCTTGATTTTTTTTTGTGAATGATTTATAGTTCTTTAGGGTCTGGGGAATTTTTTTGAGCTGAGAGAGGAATAACTCACTAACTCAATATACACACTAATTTAGGACTGGGGTCGCCAAATTGGTTTATTTTACCTATTAAAAAATACCCCAGAAACAAATGGGCTGAAAATTCCCACTGTGACTTCAGTAGGATTTCAGGCTCCATTGTCCTTTGCTTTTGTCTTTGATGTTGACTCACCTGGGAGAATCACATACAGAAAATATCACAGACACCCCCAGGCAACTCGCATTGTAACGAATATCACAATGTTCCATGGTGGTGAAGCTTATGAAACCTGATTTCCTGTTGATGTTTTGGTGTTTAAGAGGCTTTTTCCTGTAGTGGACTCATGCACCTCACTGCTCAGCCACCTCTTTGCATCTTTGAGACATCTCCTCCTTTACCAAACTCAGCTAAAATTCCAGACATTTCACAGGTTACTTGGTGGGAGGGGTTGATGGATAAACCAACAACACAACTGGTTTGGAAATTCACAGGAAAATAGAATGGCAACCTCTGAAAAAACTGGGACAGACAACTAATGGCTCACAGGGATGGTCAAGACTAAGAACTATTCCAAGTAACAGTGAAATATCTACAGCTCTTTCCCTTATTCTTGAAGCATTTTACATACATTTTCCCCTGAATCCTTATATTCCTGCTGTACTTCCATCTACCTGCAGGATATATGGTCCAAAACTCAGCTTCCCTGTTTTATGCTGAAACAGCTCCAGAACTCTCTGCCACGTTTCTTCCTCATTCCCAGGTGCCCAGTTCCTCCTTGTATCATATCCCAGTAACTGGCAATTAGTCTGCATCACACTCCAAGCAGAGTCTGAAGGTGGACAACCCTTCCCATGTGAAAGGCAATTCCTCAGTGCCAGCAGGACCATCATTTCAGCAGGGTGAGGGGTGGATGCTCAGCATCATCCAGAAGCAGAGCAGGACCAAATGCATGAGTGCAGGGGCTTGTCCTTGCAGTGGGATATTTCCTATGTGTTGCTCAGAAATCTTGCACCATTCCAGCTGGGAAAAGACATTTTTTAAAGCAGCTGACCCAGACTAAATGACAGAGAAAGACTAGTGGAAGGTACTGGAAGGAACCTTCTAGTGGAAGGTGTCCCTGCCCGTGACAGGGGTTTGGAAAGAGATGATCCTTAAGATCCCTTCCAATCCAAACCACTCCATGATTCTATGAAGACTGAAAAGGTCCCTCATTCCCAGGTCCATCAGTGATCCATGGAGATGAGCAGCCAGGTGGAGACCACAACCCTGTACAGCTCTTCTGTGCTCACACAGGGTGTTCCCTTGGGGACACCAGGGCACAGCATTACCTGCAGACCTGCTGCCCTCTGTAGGTGCCTCTGTCACACTTCCAGGTTGTCTGGCTCCCAGGTGATCCTCCAGCCACGCCAGAGGACTTTCCTGGTACAGTGGAAGCTGCACCTGGACAGGATAGGATGGTGATAGCTGGGAGCACCACAGCCTCCTCTTCCCATCCCAACCTTGGCAGGCTGAGCCCCAGGGAATCATAGAATGGTTTGAGCTGGAAGAAGACCTTGAAGATCATCCAGTTCTAACCCCCTGCCATGGGAAGGGTCACCTTTCACTATCCCAGGTTGCTCCAAGCCCCATCCAACCTGGCCTTGGATACCTCCAGGGATGGGGCAGCCACAGTTTCTCTGGGCAATCTGTGCCAGGGTCTCACCACCCTCACAGGGAGAAATTTTTTCCTCATGTCTAATCTATGCCTACTCTCTTTCAATTCGAACCCACTGCCCCTTCTCCTATCACTCTAGGCCCTTTTGAACAGTTTTGCCCCATCTTTCCTGTGAGCTCCCTTCAGGTACTGGAAGGCTTTGCTTTGGGGACTTTGCTTCAGGGGACTTTGCTTTGGGGAAAATGCATTTCTTTGGGGACTGTGAGAAACAGAGTCTCAAAATACTATAAGTTTTAGAGTAAGAATTTATTATATGATAAAAGCAAACAGCGCTGGGTGACAGGAGGAGACTTGCCCCTAAACCCTGCCACCCTGAAAGCAAACATAGGCTCAATATTTATTACAGTTACTTCATGCATATTCATTATACATAAATATAAACATTATACGTCGTTACTTTAGGAATTCAACAGGTGTTTTTTTTCTTAGACTAATCTGTTACCTACCAAAAGCCATAAATTTTCATAGCTTCAAAAAGAAAAGTGTTAACAATCTTGTTAGCTAAGTTTGGTTCAGCTATAACTTATGTACAAGGTAAAAGGGAGGTAATCTGTTTCATGTTTTGATGAGGCCCGATTAAGTTTTACAATTTATCTGTTCTCCTTCCTTCTCTAGGTCATATTGACCTTATGTGTTTTCTTTTAATTGGAATGTTTGCACGAATCATCTTTATTTATCACAGGGACCAACTGAGAAGAAACCACCAATGCTCCTGCAAGATTCTACCAGCACATGGGATTTAGGGAGCTATAGGGCATCTTAGAGCATTTGTGGTGGTCAGATTGACACAGTGATTCCCAAGAAAGTCTGGATGCCTCATCCCTGGAAGTGTCCAAGGACAGGTGGGACGGGGCTTAAGCAACCTGGTCTAGTGGAAGGTGTCCCTGCCCATGGCAGGGGGGTTGGAACTGGATGAGATTTACAGTCCCTCCCAACCTAAGCCATTCTAGAATTCTATGAATTACCACTACAAAAAGCAATTCCCAGCTTGGGCTTTGCAAAACCGCATCTCAGCTTGGATGCCTGTGTTCCCAAAGATTCAGCGCTCCGCTGGAAAAGGTGCAGTGCCCAGGGATGTAGCTCTGGGAAGTGGCAGCTTCTGGAGCTCTGAGTACAACTGAAAAGCCTCCCTGTATTTGAGGAAAAGAAAACAATTCTGGGCCACAGGTCTGCACAGTGCTGATGTTGCACGGGTTCATTTTGACTCTTCACACCTAATCTCAGGTGCCCACTGCAGGTGGCTGGGGTTAGAGTCTCGTCAGTGGGAGCATCACTGCTCTTCAGCAGCTCCCCACCACAGCAGGGTTTTTTGGATGAATACAACTTAACCAAGACAAATTCAGGCCAGAAAACATTCAAAACCCACAGAGAGACTTCAGAGGGACCTGGCTGCAGCCTTTCACTGATGTCTTATGGCAGCTCGTTTGAAATCCATTACACAACTAAATTAAAAATAAACATTTACAGAAGAGAGAGGGGGTCACCGTGTGTGGTCTGTTCCTGCGAGGAGACAGACGTCAAGCCTCAGGAGTGACACCTCTGCTGGTAAACTAACCCATGCTAGGTCTGGTCTCTGGCCCTGAGGCCAACTGACCCTGTCTGGCCACGTCTGTGTGATTAAACACTCTTGGCTATCAAATCTAGGTGGCTGAATCCCACTTGTTTGTCAGGAAGGGGCCCCAGTCTTGCTCATTCCTGAGCCGTGTCCTGGAACTGCTCATCCTACTTCAGAGCCAGACCAGGCGCTGTGTTTCACCAGGCTCCTGTGGTGCTGCCTGTTCCCTGGTGCTGTTTGGTTCATTGTCACAGACCCAGTTTTGATTTGGGTGAGATATTCCAGGAAATGTTCAGCCAGCACCAGTCTGATGGACCAGGCTCTGCTCGGAGGTGCCCAGAAATGGGACAAGAGGCCACAGGCAGAAACTGGTTCCCAGGAAGTTCCACCTGAACATGAGGAAGAACTTCTTTCCTGTGCGGTGACTGAGCACTGGAACAGGTTTTCCAGAGAGGGTGTGGGGTGTCCCTCATTGGAGATATTCCAGAACCATCTGGACACAATCCTGTGCCGTGTGCTCCGGCATGGCCCTGCTTGAGCAGGGAGGTGAGACCAGATGAGCCCCTGTGGTGCCTTCCAACCTGACCCATGCTGTGATTCTGTGATTCTCTTTGCTGCTCAGAGCTTCAGTGCAGCTGCGGGTCTGTGTCAGGTGCTTCCAGCATGAACGGAACAGCTCTTCCATCTCCCTGGTCCCTCTCCATCATCAGCAGCAGTCAGGTGCCTGCCTGCAGCACAGCCAGAGCCGATCACCAGGATGAGTTTGCATACGCAGGTCTGAAATCTGACAAAAAAG
>VZRE01000014.1:0-17937 GCA_013396775.1 Cephalopterus ornatus | reverse complement strand
GTGGTGGTAAAGAAAAAAAAAAAAAAAAAAAGTGTTTTAAAATTGCATTTTCATCAGAAATGTGAAAGTGCTGCTCTTCACGCTTTGAATTTGCATTGCTGCATCCAGGGCACCCACTCTCATGTGCTTGGTGCTGTACAGGCACAGCCTCTAAATTACGGCGGGGGGTGGGGTTTGGGGTATCCTCAGCATGGCTGGCATTTGAAGGGAGGTGGGAAATCCCAGTCCTTCCGTGCAGAGCTCAGGAAAGGGCTGTAAATCTCTCCCAGTTGCCTTTGGGAGGAGGAGGGATGGTTAAAGCAGGAGAAGGGAAGAGTGGGAAAACAAAACAAAAAAAAAAGGCTGTGAAAGGGTTTTTCTCATAAAAACTGAGTGTGGAAATGTGGGAAGGGGCCTGGGTGGATGGGGGTCGATGGCCAACACCTAACGCTTCGCACCATCGGGTTTGTAAACACCACCAGTGGCTCTGAGCCACCAGATGTGCAGTAGCTGAATGTGGGGACGGATGTGTGGGATGATTTTGAGACCTGTCCCCAGGCTTTGAGGGGTTAAACTTCAGTTTTTCATGAAGGAAGGAAACCCCCTCTGTCCCCTGTCTTTGCTCCTGGCCCCAGCTCAGCCAGCAGCCTGGGCACCGCCTCTATCAGTCCCTCCCTGAAAGCAGCTAAAATGGTTTCCAGTCCCACTGGGGCAGCCGTGGAAGCAACAGGCATTTTCCCAGTACAAAATTCAGGCAAAAGCTGGTTTCCAAGCTGGTTTCTGCCCTGGGGATGGATGGTGCCAGTGAGCTGGTACTAACCACGGTGCCTCGAGGTGCCATCCCAGGGCTTCCCAGAGAGGCTGATGCATCCTTGCAAAACTCCCCTCCGCACACGCACTGACCCCGGGCAAGCTGTGGCATCTGGAAAAGGTTATCCCGAGTGCCAGAGGACCCCAAGATCCTTGAAGGGCTGATATCCGTGGTGTGAAATGGGAGCAGCGTGGGGACACCAGCCCGGTTGGTGTCGGGAAGAGCCACAGACATCCTTTGGGAGCACATCAGCTCTCCGGGCATCTCCTGCAAGCCTTGAGGGTCCCTGCTCTCCGCTGGACCACTTCATCCCCGTTACCCACGCCCAAGGCATCGCTGCTCCTCCTCCCTCGCCTGGGTGCCGGAGGATGTTTAGGACCCAGGCTGTGCAGCTCCTCCCTTTCAGGTCTCTCCAGGGTTATTGCTTGGTGGGAGGTAGGTTCAGGGCTCGGTGGTATGAATGAAAGAGAGAGAGAGGAAATCTGGACTGAAAAGCTCAAACTGGAATAGCTCGCCTGTCTCCAGGCAACAGGCCTGACGCAACCGCTGGAAAAAAAAAAAAAAAAGTCCCTTAAATGAAAAAAAAAAAAAAAATCCAACCACAGCACACACGGATTTCTGAAGCGAGACAGAGAGGAGGATGAGACAGACTCCTGGAGGCACTGCTGACACCACTCTGCAAACCCCAAGTTGGAGCCCCGAGGTGGAAGGAGGGAGCCTAGATGTCCGTGCGATCGTCCCTCTGAGCCCGGCCCCGGTAAGTTTGTTGCTCGTGTTGGCTTGGCCGTGGTGGGGGGACACAGCCAGCCTGGGGACACCCCCTGCCCTCGGGACGGGGGCTGTGGGAGAGATGCCCGGCGCTGGAGGAGATGCCCTGGCTTTTTGAGCCCCACGGAAAGGGGCAGCAGCAGGGACCAGGTCCCTGAGGGGGCGATGGAAACCCCACCGTGAAGTTCAGTGCTGGGGTCTGCCGTGCTGGCAGTGATGTGGTGGGGCTGGGGGCTTGCAATGTGTCTCCCCCAACCACAGTCCCCTGCCCCCCGAGATTCCCTGGAGATGGCCAGCACGGCTGCTCCCCGTTGACGGGGACAGGCTGGGATTCAGTCCTTCTTTCCAACGAGATTTGTGGGTTTTGCTCTCAGCTGGGAGTGGTGTGGGGGTACTCACCCCCTCCAGGAGGATTTTCCTGCGCTGGATGAGGTGTAAGAGGGAAGAGCCTGGCCAGGCTTCGGGACGATCACCTGTTGCTCCCTCTGCCCCCTCCCTGGGATTTGCAGGAGCCCTGGGAAGGCTCGGGGGGGTTGTGCAGTGCAGACATGGTGGGATGAGCGCGGTGGCCTCGCAGGGCGTAGCTACCTTGGATATTTGAAGCAGGCGCTGTGTGCTGAGCAGAGCAGGTTTCCACCTGCTCAGGTCTGGCCCTTGCAGCTCAGGTTTACACCGAGGGGGAGGAAAAAAAAAAACAACCAACAACAAACCAGCCAGAACTTCTTCGGAGCCCTTTCTAACAGCTTAGGGCTAATTGCTAAAATAATAGCAGCAGCCCACACCCTTCCCAGCGCGAGCGTTTGTGCAAGCCCAGCCAAAATTCCCTGGTGTGATGCTCACCCAGGCACCCTCAGCATCCCCATCCTACAGCCTGGACCCTCCCCGGTCCGTGCAGACTGCCACCTCTCCCTCCCTGTGGTCACCCCTCCCTGTTTTCCTGTGATGCTCCTTGTGTTATTCCATACTGCTGCACCCTTCGGAGGTTTCCTGCATCCTCGGTGGAGGAGGGTGAAATGGATGGAAAGCAAGTTCCTTGCTTCCAGCGAGGACCCTTGTCCAGCTGATTCCTTTGGCTTTGTGTGCTCATCGCCTGTATCCCAGGAATTCCCCTCTTTCCAGCGGGAACAAGCCTGTTTTGGCTGCTGTGGGTTTCCTCTGTGCCAGCCATCATTTCAGCATAAGGGAGCTGTTGCTGTTATTTGCATCTCAGGTCTCCTCTGCTTTGAAATGCCCATTACAGATCCCTCCCATCCTTCGTGGGGGCATCTATACGACACAAAAATAAAAGAGAACGGGAGGAATCCGGCTTTTTCCCCCCTGACTCTGGGCTGGCAACAGCCCTGTAGCCATTAGGTGTTTGCAAAATGTAGCAGAGACACCGCAGGGGAAAAAAAACCCAACAAACAAAACAAAAAAACCAAAAACACAAACACAACAAAAACCAAAAATAAAAATAAGCTGCCTCAGATTCTCGGGGGAGGAGCGGGGGGGGGGGCTGTTTGTAGCCAGCTCATCTTAAATGATATTAAATACCCAGCTCAGCACTGGGAGAAGACAGGTCTAAGGACAGGGGCTGTCTGATCATGGCTCGGGAAGCTGCCAAGGCGGGTAATTGGATGGGACAGGGGGCATGTAAAGGGGATTAGGGGGTCGCCGGGGGGCTGACCCCACTCCCCTGATCCCGTTAACTTGGAGCCTGGGGGTCTCGGATGGGAACTGGCCCTGGGGCTTGTCTCTGCAGGGGGTGAGCTCGGTACTGGGCAGATAGAGCTCAGCAAAGCCAAAAAAAGGTTGGTGGGTTTGGCTTTTTTCACTGAAAACACACCCTTCCACGCTGCATTTAGGGAAAAAATAACTCCCTGTGCTGGTCTCCTGGGAAGAGTGCATTTCTCAGCCTGCCCTGGCTCATTCCCAAGGAATCCCAGCCCTTTTCATTACCCTGGTCGCACGGGCACAGAGGTCCCCGCCTCTCGTCGCTGAAACGCGGCTGTGCTTGAGGTGGCAGCAGGGAAAATAAGGGAACAACTGGCTGCACCAAGCCACAAGTCCTTTGGGGGCATCTCTGGGAATAGGTCAGGCATGCCACCTCCAAGATTAAATCCCAAAACCTGCAAGGAGCCTGGGGCAGTGTGTGGAGAAGAAACCTGGCTCCCTTTGCCCCAACAGATTTCACCAGAAGATGACGAGGATGGACGTGGCGACTTCACCAAAAGCCTGTAAACTTGCCTTTGATGTTCTGTGTAATCCCATTCCTCCTAAGAGGAATCATACATGGTTTGGGTTGATGGGTTGAGAGCATTGACCCCGTCCAGCTTCCCAGTTTGCAAATACTTCCCACTCGCTGGAAGACTGGTTTGCTGGAATGCCAAATATTTCTTCTTGCAGGATTTCCACACAGCTCCTGCCTATTGAGGGGAGTTGTGCTGGTCTGAAAATGGAACTGCAGGGGTCCATCTGAAGCAGGCAGCAATCTCAGTGCTGCTTCCTCGCAAGGAGCCTGCTGGATTTTGTGTGGGGGACACAGGAGGGATGGGATGTAGTCAGGCAGGAAGGTACAGATGTGTTTATTGAAACAGGTTCTGACTCCACTAGTGCCGCTGGAAATCAGCCAGGGAGAAGTGCCTTAGGGCAGGGAGTGCAAACTGGTCCCCTCTAATCTCAGAGAATCACAGAACGGTTTGGTTTGGAAGGGACTTTAAAGCTCATCTTGTTTCAACCCCCTGCCATGGGTAGGGACACCTTCCACTGTTCCAGGTTGCTCCAAGCCCTGTCCAGTTTGGCTTTGGACACTTCCAGGGATGGGCCAGCCATCTCTGAGCTCTTGTTTCACTCCTCTTACCAGGCTGATGAGTTTGTTGCAGCCTCTCCTGCTCTCCCCTCCTCCATTCCTGGCAGTGTTTAGGGGCCCTTCTGGAGGCCATTTGGGCAAAAGGATGTTCTTGGGCAAGCCCTCATCCTGCTCCAGGTCATACATGAATGGAAAGTCCCTCTCTTCCCCTCTTTCCCCATATATCTGTGAATGCCATGTCCATATCCAAAGGGCTGAAGCAGCATCCAGACTGTCTGGAAGGTCTTCTGTGGGGGGTGGGGGTTGTTGCTGGCAGTAGGCAAACAGGAATATCTGGGTCTATCCAGGATCCCATTCAGGTGGGTGCTGTACCCTTTCTGAGCCCACTGGTCTGTGATCACCTTTCTATGATCACTGCATTCTGGGTCAATCTGGGCACAGAATCTTGGTCTCCTCACTGGGCTTTCATCCTGTATTAGGCTGGAATTCAGGTCTGCAGGTGTGTGAAGGGACACAGCCAACGTGGGCAGCCCAGCAAGGAGGCCTGAAGGCAGAGTCACCGGACAGTCCATGTTTGTCATGTCCAGCTTGGTCACACCAGTGCCATCATCTTGCCCATGGAGGAAGGGACAGGCTCACAGCCCACATAAATGCATCCAGGAGGTGTCCATGGGCACTGTGTCCAGTGGCACTCACTGAGGTCTTTGCCTTGCATGGGCAGAGCCCCTTCCATCCTGGTCCTGACCGTCCTGACCATCCTAAGCGGGCAGGGAACATCTGATCCTGACAGCTCCAATTTCAGCCCTGAAGTGTGTCCTGGCTTCAGTATCAGACAGATCTTCATGCTGCTGGATTCTTTGTAGGGAGGAAATCTGAAGGTCACTTTGGGACAGATGAGAAATGCATTTGGGAACCACATCAGTTTCCTGCAGGAGCAGATTTTGGGTGCTACAGGAAGGGATTTGGAGGGCAAACACCAGATAACACATCCCAGGGATACCAGCTCTCTTCTGAACCTGCGGGATGGCCGGGGGAGCAACTTGCTCTCCATCTTTGTAGGACCCTTGTGCAGAGCAGCAGGATGGAGCTGTGCTGCTGGGGGGCTGTGGCAGAGGGTGACGACCCCAGGGTGAGGAAACTCCCAGCTGACCAAAGCTCACACACAGCACAGCAGCTGCTTTCCTGAGTGAGGTCATTCTGGCATGGAGGAAGGAATGATTGATGTGCAGCCTCCCTGAAAGGGAATCACCAGCTCCAGGGAGCTGCAGTGTTGACTGAGATGGGTCTGTCCTTCCCTCACCTGATTCCTGAGACCTCTGTGTCTCCACTGCCCTGAGGATGCTCTGGAGTCTCCATGCACCACCGTGAGCAGCCGGAGTCCTGCCTCACTCCATTGCTATGGCAACCCCCTCTCCATTGCTATGGCATCCCCTCCTCTCTGCCCTGCTTCCAACCTGCTGCAGACATTCAAGGGGTCAGAGACCTCCAGGGGAGTCAGCCATGCCCACCCCATCCCTGCCTTGTTTCTGTGCCAACAAGGGAAGCAAATACAGCTCTCCCTGCTTGGGGAACACACACCAGGCACTGTCCCCCACCTCTCACTCCAGCTTGGTATTCCTTCATCCCACTGTTTCAGGCTCAGGGTCCTCTTCATCCACTGGGGGCCTGCAGAGCTCACTGGTGATGTTGGCGGGTAGGATTTACTCCAGGGGTTTTCTTTGTAGGATCAGGGAGTGTATCCTTGGCCCACCTGTGCAAACCTTGGGAGCAAATGCCTGCAAATGATCAGGGGAACCACATTCCAAACTCCATGGATCATAGAGGATGTCCCTGTACCGACTGGAGTGCAAAAATGGTCACCCAGGTGAGGCCTGAAGACACCAGGAGTGAATTCTGTACATCTCTAGGAATCCTCAGAGCTTTTTTCCTGAAGACCAGTTACACGAACTGACTTCTCAGTGAGAGGGAAAATGAGACATGAGGAGGTTGAAGTGCTTTTTGAAGGTCATTAACAGGCTGAACCATCACCTCTGCCCTGTTTGCCTCATGTCAGAAATGTCATCCATGGGCTGTGTGGGAAAAAGGACTTCTCTCAGCTGGGGCTTTGTCTCATATTCAGGCTTTTCTGTCTTCCCAGACACCGGACGGGCAGCACTGCTTTAACACAGACTCTTGTAATCACTGCTGTCCCTCTGCAATAAAAAGTGGTGTTACATTAAGCTGCAGTCCACCAGGAATAGCGAAGGGAGAATACTTTGCTCCCCCACACCTTGGCTGATTGTTTGATTTATTCTGCTTTTCCCCCTCCCATTTTCATCCTGAGTGTTTTTCGCTTCCTTTTTTCCTTTCTTCTCCCGGACCTCGTGGCTCCCCGGCGTGTGTCCTTCCGAAGCACCGTGTGCCCTCATTTCCAGCCCTGAGTTTCACAGGCTGTGCCTGTGCCCAGCACACACCAACCAGTGCTGCTTCCTGAATGCCTGATGTTCAAATCTGACCAGGGCACAGAGGGTTGATGAGGAAGGTACAAACATATAAAACTTCCAGTTTATCAGGCCTGTTATTTCTCCATCCTGGATGTGGGTTTCTGCTGATCTCTTTGCATTACAGCTTGGAGTAGGTCAGTTGACTTCTCCAATGGAAATCTAGCCCAAGAAAGAAATTAAAGGGATTTTTTTTTGTTGTTGTCTCAGTGACCTGATGTGTCCTGTGCTTTCAGGATTCATGCAAGGGAAGGGGAGAACCCCTGAGCAAAGAGTCTTAGTGAGATGGGAGCAAACCCTCACCCCATTTTGGTGCTGAGCTCCTATTACCCCTAATTAGGTATGGCATGAACACCCTGTGGCAAGTGTGATAATGAGACAAACCAAGGGTTAATCACTTCAATTCCCTCACACAGGCCAGGCCAGGAGGAAACAGAGCCTGGGGCAGGAGACTGGGAGTATGTGGATTGGAGCCAAAGGCAGGCTTGTTCCTGGGAATTCGGTAGCTCTCCGGCAGCAAAGGGTTTGTGTTACAGCCTAACACTGCAAGGCATTTTTCACACAATTACCACTTTCAGATCTCTTTTTCCACAGCAGGTCTTTGATCCAAGTCCAAGATATTGATGGGAAATTAGAGGGGGCTCCTTTCTGTCACTTCTGAGTTTGGACAGTCCAGAGAACAGAGCTGCCTGTTTAGGAAGGGAGTCCCTACAGAGTGAACGAGAAGTTTCGTGTTGCACCGGAGAGAAAGTGAAGGATGGGTTGAATCAATGCTGTTTTTAGAGTAGAAACCCCAGATTTCCTCCAAAGCTGCTGGGAGGTGTGACGACAGGGAGGGGGAGATGACAGCAGGGTGGTGACAAAGGGGGATGCTCCAAGCTGCTGTCCTGTTTTCATGGTTCAGTGCTCTGAGTGTTAACTGAGCTGTACCCAGGACTCAAACACCAACGGCCTTTTCCGCCCTGAGGATTCCACACATGCTGAAAACACAGGACAAAAGAGTTGGTGGAGGCTCTGCTTTGCAGCTGTGGCATTCAGAAAACTCAGCTTTATGATAAAAATGTTATGTTTGCTGGGGATTCTCAAATCCAGTAGCCCAGTAGTGTGGAACTGCATCAGATTGTTGGGCTGCTGGTTTTGGCCATCCTTAGTAATCCCCACCTCAGCGGACAGGAAAAAAGCTCAGAAGCAAGATCTTTAAAGTCATTAAGTGTTTTCCTTTATTGATTTTGGTAGGATGGAGCGGGAGGCAAGGTAAATTCATCGACATGCTCTCAGCCCTGCGGAGCAGCTGGTGCAGGACCTGCCTCTCCAACAGGGCAGCTCACTGTTTTCCCCTCCTTACAACCTATTTTTCAATGGAAAAAGGAAAACTGTTGCTCTTCCAGGCAGGAGGGCTGTTGGCTTCAACCTGAGAGAGTGTCTGTGTGTGCTCCTGCTCACCGTAAAACTCTCATTAGCATAAATAGGAACAGGAATGAGACCACAACATGACTAATTCTCCACCCCCAGACTGTCTGTGTGTATATTATCAACTCCTCGTTCAGCTCATGTGCCTCCACACAATTGTGGGATAAATCTTACTCTCTGTTGGTGTTTTTTTTAAAATTGAATCTTCTTACTGAAAGGGTTGCAGAGGTGTAATTATGGTCTGGCTTTCAGAGTTACACGTGTCGTTGTGGAAATAGCAGTGGAAAGAATGGCTGAGTAACTCCAGAAAGCTGCCTATATCCTGGTTTTCCTGGGCATCTTACCAGGCAGGAAAAAAGTATTTTGTTTTGTGTTTGAGGTGTAAAGGAGAGCTCTGGATGTATTCCTAGCTCAGCTTTAGATGAGCATAAGACCTTGAGAAAGTCCTTTATCTGATCCTGCTGGCAAATGAAGGAGGAAGCTGCCTGAGCTTAACTCTTGCAGAATTGTTAAGTCCTATGTCCCTCCAGGTTCCTCCAGGTAGACTGGCTTTGGGCACAGCTTCCCTGAGTCCATACGTGAGCAGGAAAAGCAGAGAGGAAGCTCCTGGCTCCTCTGTGCTAGTTCTCCACTGGGATGTTTTCAAGGGACCGCTCCCAGTAGGCACGTTGGATGTGGCCAGTGATGGAAACCACAAGTCCAAGTCTCCCTGATCACAGGCACCCCAGTTACTCCCACTGCTGGATAATATTCCTGATTGGATCCTGCAGATCAGGAGGGAGATGAATCCTATGGCTGCAGATTGGCATCTTCAACAAACTCAGACCCAAACGTAAATCTGTAAAACTGAGGGTGGAAAAAAGAGTAAGTCCCTTTTGCCAGTTCTCCTTTTGACTAAAATTCTCAGGAGAGACGTTTGGGTTCATAAAATCCTGGAATTGTTTGGGTTGGAAGGGACATTAAAGACCATCTCATTCCACCCCCCTGCCATGGGCAAGGACACCTTCCACCAACCCAGGTTGCTCCAAGCCCAATCCAACCTGCCCTGGTACACTTCTCGGGATGGGGCAGCCACAGCTTCTCTGGGCAACCTGAGCCAGGGCCTCACCACCCTCACAGGGAAGAATTTCTTCCTAATATCTAATCTAAACTTCCCCTCTTTCAGATTGTCTTACTTTGCCTGGACCTGATTTGCCCAAGTGGGAAGACGTAGGTTTGCCAACTAGAAAATCAGCAAAACACTGTGCACAGATACCCCAACGTCCAGTGCTTTCTCCAGAGGATGTTGGGTTGTGTGATACAGACCCAGAGCGGTCTGAGAATGTGCCCTGGCCCCTTTGGCAACCCTTTCATGGCCCCTTGAGTTAAGACTGGAGATGTAGGTAACCAGAGCTTTGCTAAAAGCCAGAGCCTGTCTGTTCCTGTCCCAAAAGCAGCCAGATAGCTGAGGTGAGGTAACACTCCCCAGCAGCACCTTGGCACGGTGCCTCTCCCAAAATCCTCGCTCCCTCTGCTACAGCAAGAACTGCCTCTCTTTCCTCACTCCTTTTTCCTTCTCAAACTGGATACCAATCCTCTGTTTTTCTTTCAGGTGTTCATCCAAGGTTGGTGTGGTCCTTGAGCAGGAGGAGGAGCTGTGTTGGGCATCCTGTGACACTTGGTCAAACCTTGAGCATTTCCCATCCCCATCCCTGGTCCTTTCCAGCCCACCCATATGCCTTGTGACTCCCAGAGAGGATGTCTGTACCCAAAATCCAAATAGAGGAGGCGCTGGACAGCAAGGATGCTGGCCCTGGAGGTGTTCCTCCTCCTGATGACCACCTGAGGACCCTCAAGGCATTGACGGAGAAGCTGAGGCTGGAGACCAGGCGCCCTTCCTACTTGGAGTGGAAGGCGAAGCTGGAGGAGCAGGCATGGAAGAGCCCCCAGTCAGCAGGAGAGGGGGAGGAGGAGGGAACTGAGGCCAAAAAGACCGCGGGGGAGACTGTCCCCTTGAGGAAGGTGCAGCTGCATCTCAATGGGAGCCCTGCCCAGGACAAGGGCACTCTTTCCTCAGGGAGAATAGGCGGCTTTGAGAGCATCGACGAAGCTTTGACGTGGCTCAGGAAGGAACTGGTAAGTGATTTCCTGTTCCCTGTTAGACAGGACACTTTTTCAAGAGGGGAAAAATATAAAAGAATGCAGAAGCTCCTTGTTACTACCTGCCTTCAGTCCCAGGTGAAAAGGCAACAATCAGTCATAGAATTTTCTGTGTCCGGCTCTTCCAGGCTCATCATCCGTTGTCTTCTGCTTCATTAGAAGCACATTTTGGACATTCTCCCATCCCAGCCTTGGCCCCTGTCTTACATATCTGTTTATTTCTGGTACTTATAAACCAGTGGTTTCCCAGAGAGAAAGACAAGACAAAAATACTTTGTCTTGTGCAGGAACCTGTGCTAGGAAAATTCACAGAGCCAGGACACGGGGGCTGGAATTCATCTTTTATATGTCACATGGTCTTTGGCACAAATTTATCCTGGACCAACTCAGTGCTGACTCCGGCAGTTCCCAACCCAGCTCAGGAGTCTGCACAGCCTAGGAGTAATTCCCAGGAGGAAGCATGGATGCACCAAGCCTGCCAGAGTTCAAGAAGCATTTGGACAATGCTCTCAGGCACATGGTGTGATTTTGGGGTTGTCCTGTGCAGGGCCAGGAGCTGGACTCAATGATCCCTGTGAGTCCCTTCCAACTCAGGATATTCCATGATTCTATCATTTTCTGGAGGCCACAGGAGCTCAGTAAGATGGACATGGTCCTATCAGAGCAGCTGCTTTTAGGCCTGGAGAATGAGTCCCAGTCCTCTTTGCAAGTGTAGGAACCACCAGACACCAAGAATACACTTCTTAGTGGTCCTTCCCTTCTCCTCACTGGCACGAAAAATCTTTATTATTTGGTCCAAATTACTGGAAGTGACTCATGACACGTGGCTTTGTTTCTGTTGCCTGGCTGGAATTTTGCCTGGGAGTCTCAGCAGGAATATTTGCAACAGGGGCTGGGACATTACTTGTGGTCAACGCTTGTGAAAATGTTCACTTTGCTTTTGAAAAGCACTGAAAGTCTTTGAGAAAAACTCCTGACAACAATGAATAATGAGTTAAAAAAATTTCTCTGCAACTTTTGCCTCAGGTTATATTTATTTGTCAGCTTTCTGTTGCATTCCCCCAGCTGGACTGGTGTTCAGAGAAGTTATTTACAGAGGTGGTTCTGGATGTCACAGTTTGGTGGTTGCGTTGTTTCTCGGGGTTGTGGCTTTCAGAAGGTGAGTGATGTGCTTTCAGGACTCCAAGACTGTTAGGAAGAGCTTTGAGATGATCTCCTACAATCACTCAGTGCTCTGGAGAACCTCAGCTCCACAGAAATGATCCCTGTGAGTCCCTTGCATCCCCGATACCACCTTAAATGCACAGTACACTTTGTGTAAACCCCAAATCTTACGATGCCTAAAAAGAGTAAGGAGCAGATTTTCCTTCTCAGGGCCCTGATTTAAAAAGATTTGGGTTTTTCTTCCAATTTCTGCCCATGTTGGAAGTATAAATTGTCTCAGAGCCTGACTCTACCCTTCAGACTGGGGTGTGGTATCTAAACCACCATCTGTCGAAAACTGAAAGTTTAAATTAAAGAAGAAAAAAGGACAAAGCAAACCCTAACTGTTTCTCACTTTCCATTATCCTGCCACTTAATTATACTGGTCTTTACTGAATCTGGACGTGACTCATGTAATTTAGAACAATTTCCCCAAAAGAGAGGGCAGGGATTTGCCTGACCACACACTGGAATAGCTGTGTTGGAGGCACTGTTGTGTGTAAGAGCTACCAGCCAGCAGTGAGAGCACAGCCAGGCCATCACATCCCAGGGTGCTGGAACGAAAAGATGAATTTCACGTTACATTTCAAGGGTGAAATCCAGCTTATTTTCAAATACAAGAACAAACTTCCGCACATCCCAACACAGATGGGATTTTTCTTTGTTTATTCACATGTTGTGATAGCAAAGTAATCAGGAAGGTTTTATAAGTAGGAACCCAACCATGTCCTGGGCTCATCCCACAGTGTGGGCAGCAGAGGAGGGGGGGATTCTGCCTCTCTGCCCCCTCAGGTGAGACCCCACCTGCAGAACTGCCTCCAGCCCTGGGGAACAACAGCACAAGGACATGGAGCTGCTCGAGTGAGACGTAGAGGAGGCACCAAGATGATCAGAGGGATGGAGCAGCTCAACTATGAGGAAAGGCTGAGAGAATTGGGATTGTTCAGCCTGCAGAAGAGAAGGATTCAGAGCAACCTAAATGCAGCTTTCCAGTACCAGAAAGGAGCCCACAAGAAAGATGGAGAGACAGTATTTATGAGGGCCTGGAGTGACAGGACAAGGGGGAATGGCTTCAATCTGAGAGTAGTTAAATTGGATATTGGATAGAAATTGTTGTCTGTGAGGGTGATGAGGCTCTGGCTCAGGTTGCCCAGAGAAGCTGTGTCTACTCATCCCTGGAAATGTCCAAGACCAGGTTGGACAGGGCTTGGAGCAACCTGGGCTAGTGGAAGGTGTCCCTGCCCATGGCAGGGGGTTGGAATGAAATGATCTTTAACGTCCCCTCAAAGCCAAACCATTCCATGGTTCTATGATTCTATGACATAGTTATCTCTATGTTTACATATTTCTCTAAGGCAGAAGCCAAGCCCAGACAGTCCCTCTGCTTGGGGCTGCCAGGAAGGTCACCAGCACCCCACACCTTGCATAAGGTCACCCTAAGGGAGCAGTCAATCCTTCTGGTGTGATTTAACACACGAGAACATAGTCCTGGGGGCACCACACATCCTGGCCTTGCTTCAAACGAGTGTTGAGTACCTCAGGCATCTTTCTGAAGATGATCCAAAAATGACCCAGTGGTGATACTTGAGGTGCAATTTGCCTCTGCCTCGGGGCGAATTCTCCCCCACTCTAAACAGTCCTTCATGAGAAATCAATTTAGGGTCTGTAGGATTCATCCATCCAATGAGAGGGAATAAAGTGGTGAATGTGGTGATTCTTTCTATCCCAGAAAGAAGTACAGCAGCCCATGGCTTTTCTGAAGGAAATACAGTGATGGAGGGTGTGCAGCCCCATCACCTACAACCCTCAGCACAGCTACAGCATGTTCAGGCTGGGTTATTTCAGCAGCATTGCCCCAGCATGGTTTTGGCTTGTGCCAAGGAGCATCCTGCCAAGTACTTTGAGCTTCAGGAGTCTGCACATGCTGGGGGCTGTTCCACACAGGCAGTTGGTATGGGACCACCCAGTTTTGGATTTAACTCCATCCCAGCCAAAAGCAGTAGAGGCAGGAAAGTGATTTTAGTAGTATGGGTATGCCCAAACTTGCTCTTGGCCATTGTTCTACAGAAAGGGCCATGACAGGGGTGAGTTGCCTGGTGAATTGACAGCCCAGGAGTCCGCAGCTCTAAAATTAGTATTATCTGTTAAATCCGAAGCACCAGAATCACAGAACCATTAAGGTTGGAAAAGTCCTCTAAGATCATCCAATCCAACCATTCCCCCAGCACTGCCAAGGCCACCACTGACCCATGTCCCCAGGTGCCACAGCCACACAGCTTTTAAATCCCTCTGGGGATGGGGACTCCACCTCTGCCCTGGGCAGCTGTGCCAGGGCTGGACAACACTTCTGATGAAGAAATTTTTCCTAATGCCCAGTCTGAACCTCCCCTGGCACAGCTTGAGGCCATTTCCTCTCTTGTTACACCCAATCCACACAAAAAAGGCATCAATGTAACACTGGAAGAGGAATTTGCCTCTGTGTGTCCAGAGCCTGCTCTGATTTGGCTTCAGCCGGGTTCAGGCGTTCGGAAGTGAAGCAAAGGGCAAATCCAAGGTCTTACTGTCCACCTGTTTTTCTTGGTGTTTCACCTCACATGGCCTGTCCCGGGCCCTGATCCTGCACGTCAGGCCCTGGCCCAGGTTTGTAGGACAGACATATGCCCACGGAGCCCCAGCCAGCCACGTCAGCTGGGACCTGCTGAGAATCCTTCTCCGGGAAGCTGATTTATCCAGACATGCAAACTGCTCTTGCTGTTGTGCTGAGAGGCTCTGTGGAGGTGTAGGAGCAAATTGCAGCTCTCAGCGTGTGGTGAACAGCCCCAGGGCTGCAGCACTTCCCTCCCCAGCTCCTCCTGCCTCTTTTTTTGCCCTTGTGTTTGCCTTTGCACTGTCAAGTGTGGCTGTTCTTCATCCAGGCTGAGAGCAAAGCCATCACCAGCCGGGGAATGGTGACACACTCGAGGACCTGAGGGGTCAGACTGTACTTCCCTCTTTGAAATTTGTCAGGTTTTTTCAAGTTATGAAATTAAGCACTCAAAATCCTTTCCCTCTTAAGTATGGCTAAAGAACAAACCTGTGAACAGGAACATCTTAGAACAGTTCTAACTTTGTCCCAGGAGGAAAATGAGTTTCCTGTCTCAAATTCACCAGTTTGGCACTGAAATCTGAGGTGTGTGAGACAGAGTGCTGGAAAGACTCAAAAAGGGACGCGGATATCTGATGCTCTTGGTGGAAAAGCAGTTGGCCAATTATAATTAAATCAATGCTGGCCTTAAGCTGAAGGAGGGCAGGGTTAGATGGGATATTGGAAAGGAATTCTTGGCTGTGAGGGTGGTGAGGCCGTGGCACAGGCTGCCCAGAGAAGCTGTGGCTGCCCCATCCCTGGAAGTGCCCAAGGCCAGGTTGGATGGGGCTTGGAGCAACCTGGGCTGACAAAAGGTGTCACTGCCCATGGCAGGGGGTTGGAATGAGATGGTCTTTAATGTCCCTTCCAACCCAAACCCTTCTCTGATTCCATGACCTCTATTGTTAAATGGCTAAAATCGGGAGTTTAGTTTGGGAGTTATCCTGGAACAGGACCATCCTCAAGGGGCAGCTTGGGCCCAGACACCCTGTTTGGGAGAGAGAGTGAGTTTTGTGGGGTGGCTGTGATTTATGTGCACAGCAGAGGTGTAACTGCAGCTCTAGGAAGTCATGTGAAATTCTCCTGTGTAAGCTCACATGTAACCCCATTGAGATGTCCCTCTCAGATGCTGAACTTCCAGGCTTTTCCCCTGGCAGCGGGGAAATTCCCAGCGCTGAATGCATTTTACCACCCCTTAATTTAACAAAATCCAGAAGTAATTACCTCCCTCAGGAAAGGTATTATGAAGGTTAATTCTGAGGGAGCCAACACAGAGTAAACAACACCGAAGAAGAGTGAGATCTGGGACCCATGACAGGCTCTGCATGTGCCAGCTGGCAAAGGTCTCCTGGGCTTTGGTGGTGTGTGACTCCCAGGCACTGCAGAAGGAGCTGGGATACCTCACCTGGGGCTGTGGGTTGCACCACAAGGGCGTGAGCATCTAAAATTAGCCGTGACAGGGTGGCATCTGAGCACCTTTGAAGAAGCCTCAAAGCAAAACACAGACAATCTGGACTTCTCAGAAGTGTTTGGCAAGGATCCAATAACTGGCCTGTGCTTCTCTGTGCTTGATTCCAAGAGGCTGGTCCCAGGAAAGCACCAGTTTAGATTTCAGTTTCTTTTGATCCTTTGGAAATGAAAAGGGCTGGACCCATGGGAGCAGCTGCTTCTCCACAGACCATCACCCTGAGCTTCACAGACCACAGGCTGGGGCTGCATCCCTGGGGCTCTTCTCTTTTGGGAAGAGGTCCCAAGGAGCTCCACATCTCAAGGCCCTGCTGAAACATCCCCCTATAGCAATGCAGGGAGAAAATGAACAGCTGGAAATGGGAAGATTATTGGTCTGCCCTTCTGTAACCATTATGGGTAAGGCAAAATTGAAGGCAGCTCCTTGCAGCTATTTGGGCTGGGCCACCTAGACTGGAAAACAGGCAAGGATGCATCCAAAGCTTTCTCTCCCTCCCCCATATTAAACAGCCCTGGGACTCTGAGGCTCGATCCAGGCAGAAAACCCTTCTTGGTTTCGTAAGATCCTGCAGTCCAGCTTCGCATTTCAGTCTGGCAGTTGTTTCTGTGCCAGGAATGACCTGAGTTTGGTTCCCTCTTCCACCTGGGGAATTCAAACCAGCATCCTGTCCATCCTACCGGCAGCTGGAGCTGGATCTGCAGAAAGAGGCACAACGTGTTAGGAAGCTGTTTTTTATGAGCAAGACACACCTAAGGCTGTTCCTGCCCTTGGCATGAGAGACTGGAATGAAGCAAAATGTCTGGCTTCTGCTGGATGCTCCCCACGGGTTTCTCCAGGACACTGTGCTGAGTGTGTGGGGTCGTGTTGTCCCACGTGGATGAAGTTGAGTCACTGGGTGCTGACTGGCCCTGGTGGCCAAACTGTGTAAACCAAAAACCCATGGTTTCCCGTGATGTGGCCCCTGTAATCCCGTAACTCATTTCCAGGAAGCTTTGTGGAGCTCTGATGACCTGACACTGCTCCTTTTAAAGAGGCATCATTCATAATTTCTGGCGATTGTTTGGTCCTCAGCATGGGATGGATGGAATGATTTTAGTGCTTGTGCAGAGCCTCTGGGAAAGGGAAGGAGAATGAGGATTTTCTGCATGAAATTCTGCTGATATTCTGGGTGGAGTTGAACAAAGCAGGACTTAATGGGACAACTCCATGGGTGCAGGACAGGATATTTGCAACTCAAACCAAGCCCCAGTGATGAGTGGGAAGAGAGAAACTAAACCCTGCAGAGTAGCCCACCTTCTGTGCTCTACCCTCTTCCCAGTTGTCACCCCATGGACCTGCCTCCGCAGAACCTGTCACGGTGCAAGGAATTTCCAAAGCCTTGGGAAGACAAGACAGGCTCCCAAGAAGCACGAGTTATCCTTTCATAGAGTGATGGAATCATTCAGGTTGGAAAAGCCCTCGAAGACCATCAAGTCCAAGGTTCCTCCAGCACTGCCAAGCCCACACAATAAACCATGTCCCCCAGTGCCACATCTACAAGTCTTTAGTCAACCACTGCCAGGCTTTGTTCCTCATCTTTGTTTTCCAGAAGGCTTTGT
Organism: Cephalopterus ornatus; assembly: GCA_013396775.1. NCBI lineage: Eukaryota > Metazoa > Chordata > Aves > Passeriformes > Cotingidae > Cephalopterus > Cephalopterus ornatus. Next base: position 670 of record VZRE01000014.1, on the reverse strand, counting down.
CTTCCAGCTTACATGAAATCAAGCCAACTTCCTCAGGAGACAGGGAAAGCAAGAACTGGACAGAAAGTCTAAAGCTGGCTTGCAAGGGAAAACAGCAACTCCAGCTCACATCCCTCTCCACAACAGCCTCAATAATTCTCTTTTAAAGCCTTTTTTTTTTTCGGCAGTAGTGGTTTTTTTAATTCCACATTCTTCAAAACATTCAGTGAAAGCATTTGTTGATATTTATTATGTAACTTGATAAACCAACAAGAAAGAACGACCCGGGGTCAGTTCAATAACATTCATGATCCCTTTCCTGATAAAACATCAAATCACAGCATTTGTTGTGAGACAGGGAAAAATATCAACAAAATTATTCTTTCTTTCATTGTAAGTCAGGTGGGAGGAGAAAAACCTGCTGAGTAGCATTGCTCTGCTGGGGGCACAGGCTACGAGGTCTGTGAGGAAATAATGGGGTTTTTTGAAGGAGGTGAATGGCCACAACCCTGCCAATAATTTCAGAGAGAGGAACTCTCTGAGAGAGAGAGGGACTCACTCAGAGGTTGATACAAAGGTGACTCCAGTCAGCTGAGTTGGAGTCCAGTTACTGATTGGGAGCACCAGACAAGGTCCTCCAGGATGTCTCCGTAGTGTCAGATAGAGAATCATAGAATGGTTTGGGTTTGAA